>JAXCGZ010018947.1:17500-22500 GCA_037179515.1 Halocaridina rubra | reverse complement strand
GAAGGAAAAAGTAGAAGACTAAGAAGACTACGATGGTGACGATGACTACGATTACGGTGATGAAGAAGAACATGATGACGATAAAGCAAATGAATAACAAGAAGAAGAAGACAATGATGACTGTGGCTATAACAATGAGGGTGCATAAGAAGAGCAAGAATAAAATGAAGAAGAACAATTTCATCTTGCAGTAAAATGAGTAACGGATTCCAAGTTCTCTCCGATGAAGAGAATTTGATTGATTGAAAGCTCTTGAATTCACTTTGCTTTCAAACTTTTGCATTTGGTATTGAAACTTTTTCAGTTCATAATTTTAATGTCATTCTTTTCCCTCGTTTGTATGATGTAGATGCTAAAAAATAAAGTGGTCTCTTTTCGTTTTTTATAGGGAATGGCTACAAGAGTTTGAGTAATTGGGGCTTAGAACTATCATTGGCCTGATTCCTTAAACCGTGTAAACTTAGGATACCATATTGTTAGTTAGCTAGACACACACAAATGTATTTCATAAATGCATCTGACGCGGTTCTTTGTATGGCTAGGATTCCCCCATGTGGGATTCTAGCCATACACAGAACCGTGTCAGATGCGTTTATGAAATCCACTTGTGTGTGTCTAGTTAACTAACAATATGGTATCCTAGGCTTACACTGTTTAAGAAATCGGGCCATTGTTATGCCAAGAGAATGGATTCAGTGCTCGTTGGACGTAAGGTTAGATATATTATATCACACCTACTCAAATTTCAGTTTGCGTTCTTAAAGCTCATACCTTTCAAATGGTAAAACATTTCTCATTTTCAGCAAATTTTAACTTGGTTAGTCAATATGATAAAAACAAATGAATCAACATAATAATGCAATTATAGAAGGGCAAAATTCACTGTCCTATTTGTTAATTTATGTAATCTTTCCCACAGGGTTGATTGACTAACATATAGTGCAACAGATAATTGTAATGACTCTAGTTCTTGAATTCTTGAATTAGCTTTTACATCTAATACTTAGGTCCAATTTCTTAAACAGTGTAAACCTAGGATACCATATTATTAGTTAGCTAGACACACACACAAATGGATGTCATAAACGCATATGACATGGTTCTGTGTATGGCTAGGATCCCCCACGGGGGAATCCTAGAAATACACAGAACTGCGACAGACGCGTTTATAAAATCCATTTGTGTGTGTCTAGCTAACTAACAATATGGTATCCTAGGTTTACACTGTTTAAGAAATCGGGCCATAATTGTAAGTATTAGTTAATCCAGCGTCCGTCCTTTTTGGACACAATTTTTTCTATTTAATATTTAAGAAAATACTTGAAATACATAACCAGGGAGATTGTGGGTTTTCCAACTGCCGGAGCTCTGGTATAAACGCAACCTACAAAATGTATTCATATATATATATATATATATATATATATATATATATATATATATATATATATATATATATATATATATATATATATATATATATATATATATATATATATATATATATATAGCCAGCCATGTCAAACTATCGATTCTTATCCACTCTATCAAAACCATGAAGGAATATAAATCCGTCACCACGTCCCCCTCATTCTTCTAGCTTCGAGTGATGGCAGCTGCAATTCCCTTATAACTGATATTGTGTATTTCTGACACCAGCTTCATAGTATTCCTCTGAACTATTCTCCGGCTTATTTATATGTTTTTTTCAAGTGCGGATTCCAAAAGGATGCTGCATATTAAAGCGATTCGCCTCACATAAGTTACATAAATATTTCTGAACAATTCCTTGTCCATGTGCCTGAAGTCTACCCTTACATTTGTTAAGAAAAAATTTGCAATGCTTATTCTACCATTTACATACATTTCCGGAGACAAATTTGTCAATATAATTTTCTCCTAGAATTATCGCATTCTTTTTCTCTTAAAATTCTGCACGTGCTACTGAGTGTCCAAGCTTGGGCCTTTTCACACTTGTACCCAATCATTTGTCCTTATATTTTGAAGTATTGAATATCTTTAGCTACTTTGCTGAACACTCAGACTATTTAGTTCTTTCTAACATATTAAAAAATGAACAAATGTGGCCCTAAAACTGAACCTTGTGGAACCCCACTAATATCCCTTCTCCAATCAGACTCTGAATGTATCACTCTGACCCACTGTTCCCTTCATTCTAAGTAAGGCTTTATCTATTCAAAGACATTTTCACCTATTCTTGCCATTACTTACAGCTCCTTCATAAGTCTCCCATGTGGGACCGCATCAAATGTCTTCTGAAGATCTATGATTCATCCATTCCTCTCTTTCTTGTAAGATCTGGGTCATGCTCAGTCATAAAATTTTAATAAGTTTGTTATTGTTGATATTCCTACTCTGTAGTCATGTTGCCTCACTGATGATAAGTTGAAGGATTCCAAGTGAAGAGGGATGTGTTTTCTTTGTAGTTTCTCCATAACTTTGCGAAGCTATGACTGGACAAGAAAACAAGTCTATTATTTAGAGCTGCATACGTCCTTCCCTTTTTGAATATAGGTACCTCATTTGCATGTTTCCAAGCATCTTGGAATCTCCCAGATTCCAGCAGCTTTTCAAAATATGACGAATAGCGCCACCAATATTGGCTTAGTGCATTTCATAAGTACTTAAAAGACTATGTCATCAGGACCCATAGCTTTATGGGCGTCTAACTCCTTCAATGTTTGCAAACATTTGTGGCCTAAAACCGGCCATGTTTGATCTCTTCAATCTGATGGGGTGGAGTATTTTCTACTTAGAATACTGGCTGAAATTCCTTATTTAGTTCCTCGCTGATCTCTACATCTGTCTCAGTGAAGATACCTTCTGCCCTCTTGAACTTTTAAAGCTGCTGTTTGACCTTTAGTTTTTTCTGACAAAGCTGTGGAAAAGTTTGGGATTTTCTTTAGTCTTCCTGGTAATATCCCTTCCACATCTCTATGTACCTCTCTTCTCTTACTTTGGTAATCAATTCTTGCTCGTTTGTAAGTTTGTCAGGTAATTATGTCTTTTCTCCTCCTATGCCTATTCCGGCATTTATCTTTCCATTCCTTAGCTCTCTTACACTTGATATTGAGCCATTTCTCTTTGGCGGGAATTACATATACTTTGGTGGAAGGCGTGCAACAAGTAACTATCTTCCAATATTTCTAATAAAGGTTCCGTACATCTCTTGTACAGACTTGTTGTCAAATAAGATCATCCAATCAATTACTGAAAAAAGATAATTAATTTAGTTGTCATCTCTTTTAGGGCGGTTCCTCCTCGTGTCCTTTTCAGTGGTTCTACTTTCAGACAGAACTTTTCCGATGATATACTCCATCAACAACACACAGTGGTAATTTTTTCCAATTGGTGGTTGAAGTTTGATTTTGTCAATATCCAACAATATTGTCCGTTAATACCACATCAAGCAGTGATGGCTCTTCCTCACCCCTGACGTTTGTTGGTGTAGGAAAGTTTTTTGTACACAATCTATAAATATTGCCTCAAATAAATCCTCCCCACTCTGTTGGTCAAGATTATTCCAACATATCTTTCTATAATTATAATTTCCCATAATCAAAATCCTACACCTTCACTCTCTTGCGATGTTAACAATTGATTTTATAACATCGACACTAAACATGACTTACCTCATAAGCCTCTAACCTTTGTTGATTTCTTAGTGGATTATATGCAACAGCTATTATAATGCTCTCTGAGCAAGTATTTATGTTAGCAACAGCAAACTTATTTCTTCAACCTGAAACCTTTCATTTATGAGCAATGCTATCCTTCCACCTGTTCCCTCAAATCTTTCAGCCTTTAATTTTCTGAAGCCCTTAGTTAAACTGCGAAACTCTGAATGGCCACTTTTAACTTAGTTTCTGTAATGGTACTACATCTGGTATACTGTTTTGAATCCTATCCATTTATTTGACTGGCTTACCAGCTACCCCATCAGCATTTATATGCAGTAATCTTAAAGAACTGCATCCCTTGATCTCCTGGCATTATCTCCTTTATCACCTTATTGGTTGGAAGAATCAAGAAAAAAACATTCTTATCTCCTTCATTTCTTTCTTCAGTTAACCTTTTAGCTATTGCAACAAGCTTTTGAACCTTCCAATTGTTCCTGTATTCTCCATGGGCTAATAACCACTGTTCTGAATTTTGAAAAAGCTTAGGCTTTTTGCCCTCATCAATATTTTCGGTGTCCCCTCTCTCAAAGGCTACTTTCTTTATTATTGCCTTTATCTTCCTAGAATATGTACCAATTCAGTGAATGTCTACAATATTCTCTGGACTACATACTACTCCAAGTTTCCTTATAAGGTTTGAAACCCTAGCTTTATTATTCTCTAGTCTCCCCTGCCACGTTGACTACTGGGATTCACTTACGTCTGAGATTATTACTGACTTTTGTTTATCAAGTGCCTGTTTGAGCAGTAGAATAGCCCTTTTAATCACAACACCCTTCATTTTCTCTATTTTTATTGCTTTGTAGTCAACAATATTTAAATTTTCCAGTACCACCTTCCTTACTACCTCTTTTACTGTCATAATTTTCTTCACTGAATCTGCACAAGTCCTTGTAATGCTTTTATGTTATGTGCTTAACTCCTGAAAATCTTTTCTAAGTTGTTCGATGCTTTCCTTTATTTGGACATTCCATACTTCAATCTCATCTCTCTCAGAAGAGAGTAGTTAATTGTTTTAGACTGTCACTCAAGTGTTTGTTGTTAATCTTCTTGTGTAGAAATCGTGGCCTCTAATTCTTTCTTTTCAACTTCCAGCTTTTTTATTCGCTTACCTAGTTCTTATCTTCTTGTGTCTTGTTACTTTCCTCTAAGTTTCTTATTTCTTTTAGTATAATTTTCTTTTACCGTTCTTTCATTGTCTATTCTCATTTCCCTATAAAAAATCTGAATTCCATCATCCAGATTTGATACCAAGATAAAAATCTCCCTGAATATTTTTACTGATTCCTAAGAGCTACT
>JAXCGZ010018947.1:10000-12500 GCA_037179515.1 Halocaridina rubra | reverse complement strand
GAATAGATCAGATTTTTATAGTTAGGCAGTTATGTGAGAAATATTTAGCAAATGGTAAGGATGTGTATTTTGCATTTTTGGATCTGGAGAAAGCATATGATAGAGTTGATAGAGAGGCTATGTGGAATGTTTTGAGATTATATTTAATCAATGGTAAATTGTTGCATGCAATGAAGAGTTTTTATGAGGGTAGTAGAGCTTGTGTTAGGGTAGGGAATGAAGTGAGTGAGTGGTTTCCAGTGAGTGTGGGACTGAGACAGGGATGTGTGATGTCACCATGGCTGTTCAATTTGTATATTGATGGAGTTGTAAGAGAGGTGAATGAGCTAGTGTGTGGTCGAGGTTTGAGAATGGTAGATGGGGATGATAATGAGTGGGAGCTGAATCAGTTGCTGTTTGCAGATGATACTGTGGTGGTGGCAGATTCAGAGGAAAAGCTGTGTCAGTTAGTGTCAGAATTTGGAATGGTGTGTGAGAGAAGGAAGCTACGAGTGAATGTGGGAAAGAGTAAGGTTATGAGGTGTACAAGAAATGAGGATGGCGCTGGATTGAATGTTATGTTGAATGGAGAGACACTTGAGGAGGTTAATCAGTTTAAGTATTTAGGTTCGGTTATAGCTGCAAATGGTGGAGTGGAAGCAGATGTGTGTCACAGAGTGTATGAAGGATGTAGAGTGTTGGGTGCATTGAAAGGAGTGATGAAGAATAGAGGGTTGGAAATGAATGTTAAGAGAGTTTTGTATGAGAAAGTGGTTGTGCCAACTGTGATGTATGGATCAGAGTTATGGGGTATGAAAGTAAGTGAGAGACGGAAACTAAATGTGTTTGAGATGAAATGCCTGAGGAGTATGATTGATGTATCTCGATTGGATAGGGTTAGGAATGAAGTGGTGAGAGCAAGAACGGGTGTGAGGAGAGAAATTGCAGCCAGAGTAGATATGAATGTTCTGAGATGGTTTGGCCATGTGGAAAGGATGGATGATGAAAGGCTGCTGAAAAAGGTGATGAATGCGAGAGTTAATGGGAGAAATGCTAGAGGGAGGCCTAGGTTTGGATGGATGGATGGAGTAAGGAGAGACCTGAATGATAGGAGGATGGATGTGAGGGAAGCAAGCGAGCGTGCTAGGAATAGGAATGAGTGGCGAGCGATTGTGACGCAGCTCTGATGGGCATCTGCTGTTACCACGGGGCTGTATCTTACAGAGATAGCCCTGTGGTAGGGGCAGTAGGAGGAGCTGGCAGTTGTGAATCGACACAGGTTGTGGAAGAGCAGGGAGGATGGGCTGTGGCACTCCAGCAGTGCCATCTGAACTGTCGCTAGCTCCCTCGTCATTGCCCATAGAGCAAAGTAATCCCCCTATTTGTTTTCCTTTCTTGATGTCGGCTACCCCCCAATTAAAGGGGGAAACAGCCAAGGTATATATATATATATATATATATATATATATATATATATATATATATATATATATATATATATATATATATATATATATGCCCACACACAAAAGGGAAATACAGAGAAAGGTGGCCCAGATATAAATAAATTAATTGATATCTTTTCCTGCCTAGTTAGTTAGAGTGGCTGAAATATAGCAATAACTTAAATTACTATTTGAAATCAAGTATTGTCAACAATAGGTTTTCATTCTTATTGACGAAAAAAGGGGAGAGAGAGAGAGAGAGAGAGAGAGAGAGAGAGAGAGAGAGAGAGAGAGAGAGAGAGAGAGAGAGAGAGAGAGAGAGAGAGAGTTTTTTATTTTATTAATATATTGCGCCAAGGCGTCAGACATTACATGAACACATGCAAAATCAATGGCAACATAATGCTCCATATGGATACACAACCAAGAATAGAACATAGTTTACAGGGAGGTGTACACATTGATAAAACATTGCTGCATACTAACACACAACTCACAGTATGGCAGCACAAAGTACATTATATACAAAAGAAAAGCTCAGAGAAGCATAGAACACACAACCACATAATAAACAAACACAAAACAGAATTATACAGCAACATACAAAGAAAATATATAATATTATATACAATATAATATAATTAATGGCCACGAAAGTGAGGATAACGAGCAAGAATAAAATCAAGGTTGTCATCATTAAGCAAAAAATGAGCTGATCTGTATTAAGCTCTGACCTTGTGGTGAAACATCTCTCACTGTTGGGTATTGAAGACAATAGTGGTCAAGAGTGTTAGCATTAGGAAGGTTGCATAATTTACAGGAGGTGTACTGTGGCATATCTAGAGTCTGGGAGACCTGCCAAAAAGGCCGATACCCCATTCTGAGCCGAGCAATAACTACATTTCTTTTCCGCACCATTAACACGGGTCTGCGATACTTGTAGCAACTGTGAAGAAGTGATCATGGTGCTGTATGGACACACTGTTGGCCCTCTCTGCGTCTCTGAGCAGGACCGTCATGGCAAACCCAGCTGAGTAGATGATGTCATGTAGGCATTGGAGGGAGGGCTCAGCGTC
>JAXCGZ010018947.1:2500-5000 GCA_037179515.1 Halocaridina rubra | reverse complement strand
ATATGCTACAAATTTCTCTAAAACTTTTAATAAAATTAGGAGAAAGGTCATGGATCTGTAGTTGCTTGGAACCTCATTGTTTCCCTGCTTAATGAATGGGGCAAACAGTTGCATATTTCCATTCTTTTGGGAATACCCCTGTGACAATGGAACTGTTGATAATCACAGCTATGCATAAAACTAGTACAAATAATGAATCTTTTCAGAATCTAGAAGATATTTCATCTGTCCCATATAATTTTTTTTAAAGTTTTTACCATACATTTAACTGGGACTATGTTTACAGGTTGAGACCAAAATAGGAGCACATTGACTGTTATATGCTTCATCCGTTCATTTTGGTTTTCTTGAATATTGTTTGACTGCAATGCTTTCATGAAGTTCTTACCAAATGTTTGCTAAAAACATATTAAATATTTCACATGTTTCTGATGGGTCATTTACATTTAGCCTGTTTAATGAGGGTTCTTACCCGCTCTTTGGACAGTTCATATTGCTTTTTATTTAATTCGATATGATTTGGGTTTAACTTTTCCTTCATCTTATTTCGATTTGATATGTCGTCTTTATTTCATCATGAATTCGTGGAGCAGGGGGAAGCGTTATTATTTGCTTTACTCTTAGGGCACAAATATTTAAGCAAGACACGAAGTTTGTTGTCATTATCTGCACTTGTTTTTCGACGTCATCGGTATTCAGAATATCATGAATTTCGGAACACAAACTAAAAAACTATATTTAAGCTCCGAATTTTTTTTTAGTAACTGTTTCTCAGGCTTCATTACATCTTCCTCGATTGATATTTATTAATGATTTGATAAATGGCACTATACTACTTTTGAGGATCTGGTGAAATCTTTATCATTTGTTATAATTACATCAAGGAGGGTTTTACTTGTACTTGCTACACGAGTAGGTTTGACAGTTAGCTGGCCTAAATAGTCTATTTACAATTTTCGTCAGCTAAGACAGGCAGGATAGGAAATAATCATTTCTATCATAAGTACAATTGTTCTTTTCATTTTGCATGATAGTAGTTTCAGTTTATTATGGATATATTCAAATGTATTTGTAGAGGCATGAGGAGGCCCATTCATTGTTCCTATTATCATCGGTGGCAATTTTCGTCACTGTACTTTTATACTTATATCTTCTTTGGCTTAACAAGAGGGATTATTCGATTTTATCTTCACACTTTTATGTCACTGCGTTCATATATATAAGAATCACTCCCCTGACCACCATCAGAACTTAATGAATTTAAACCTAATTAAAGCAGTAATTATTTGACATATTACTTTTTAACCAAGTTTCTAATACACATAAGATATCAATTTTCCTATCTGTAATTAAAAATATTCTATTATCAAAATATGAGAGTCTTGATGTAGCATTAATGCATTGTATTCTTTGACTTATAGGCTAAGTTTTTGCCTGTTATTTAATATTTATTATATAATGAGCATAGCTTACTTTTATAACCATTTGATCTTTTCAGGTTATATAAGGGTTATTATATATTGGTTTATATAATGGTTATTAGATATTGCGATAAATAATGGTTACTGGATATGGGCTTCGTTTTGTGTCATTGTTATCTTCCTCAAAGTCAATAATGGGATAATAGCTACGAAACCTCACTGACATTAGTTGCCCGATATTTTCTCCTGACACCAATAGACAGCTTTTGAGATGGTCTATCACAACTTTCATCTCATTAATATCTGAACACTTTTATCTGCATATCACTTGTAAATATATATATATATATATATATATATATATATATATATATATATATATATATATATATATATATATATATATATATATATATATATATATATATATATATATATATATATATATATATATATATATATATATATATATATATATATATATATATATATATATATATATATATATATATATATATATATATATATATATATATATATATATATATATATATATATATATATATATATATATATATATATATATATATATATATATATATATATATATATATATATATATATATATATATATATATATATATATATATATATATATATATATATATATATATATATATATATATATATATATATATATATATATATATATATATATATATATATATATATATATATATATATATATATATATATATATATATATATATATATATATATATATATATATATATATATATATATATACATATACATATATATATATATATATATATATACATATATATATATATATATATATATATATATATATATATATATATATATATATATATATATATATATATATATATATATATATATATATATATATATATATATATATATATATATATATATATATATATATATATATATATATATATATATATATATATATATATATATATATATATATATATATATATATATATATATATATATATATATATATATATATATATATATATATATATATA
>JAXCGZ010018946.1:95000-137500 GCA_037179515.1 Halocaridina rubra | reverse complement strand
AGGTTCGGACACTAGCCAAGTCTGCAATAGTTTTACCTAAGCCTGCTGCTGCTGATCCAAATTTCTATTCACCTAAAATTTTTCACCAGTGGCACTGGTTTAATTCTGAGGGGCCATATCCTAACAGACTTTCCATTACTTTCTTCCAAATCACTGGACCTCTTATAGCCTCAAAGACACGGTGTTCTGTACTTCTGCAACTGCTGCTACAATAATAATAATAATAATAATAATAATAATAATAATAATAATAATAATAATAATAATAATAATAATAATAATAATAATAATAATAATAATAATAAAAACAATAATAATAGTGATAATAATAATAATAATAATAATAATAATAATAATAATAATAATAATAATAATAATAATAATAATAATAATAATAATAACAATAATAATAATAATAATAATAATAATAATAATAATAATAATAATAATAATAATAATAATAATAACAATAATAATAATAATAATAATAAAAATCATAACAGTAATAATAATAATAATAATAATAATAATAATAATAATAATAATAATAATAATAATAATAAAAATAATAATAATAATAATAATAATAATAATAATAATAATAATAATAATAATAATAATAATAATAATAGTAATGATACTAATAATAATAATATCCATCATCATCTTCATAATGAAACTAATAGTGTTTCCCTTCTTTACCTTATTCTACTACTAATCCTAATACTGTTTACTGCTACTGCTACTACTACTGCTTCTCTCTCTCTCTCTCTCTCTCTCTATATATATATATATATATATATATATATATATATATATATATATATATATATATATATATATATATATATATATATATATATATATATATCTTTCTCCGTTTTCATATGAACAATCGAATAAAGCAAATTTTGTAAATAGCTGGCAAACATCTTGACAGACAACACTTACCTCCTAAGATTCAATAATTTAAATATTGTGAGTGAGGTAGTCTTCTGTTATCGCAGTCCGTGAGCTCAGGTAAACAAAGCTTGTTTTGAATACAGCTAGAATATCCGAATATCCGATATCCGGATTACGCGCGTGTATCTGGATAGTGTCTAAATTCTTTATAATCGTCTATGTTCAAAAAATATTTCCATATTTATTTAAAATATCGCAGTCCGATAGTACTGATGTTCGTATGGAACTGTCAGTGTCCAGATAAAATGCTGATATTCGGAAGTTGTACGGTTATCGGGTTACAGTATCTAGATCTAGATCAAATAAGTCGATTTCGATCAAGTTCCCATATCTAGGTAAAAAGGTTAGGCATCTGAGTGTCAGTATCCGGAAAAAAATATACTATATCCGGAAAAAGCGGCTATGTTCTCATACGGTTTCTGTGCTTCTGATTTTATTAAATATCATATTTCCAGTCTTATTTTTCATCATAAATATTAATGGGCAGCGAAATACAGAATACATAATATGATATTTTTTACCATATTTCTAAACAGTCTTCCATTATAATATTTTCTGAAATGTTCATATTATGATTAGTGTTATAGTTCTGTTATCAGTAACTCAAGCGAGAAGCTTTAAAAGAAGTTATATATAAAAATATAATTCATTTAATAATAATTTATAATTCTGAATAAATTATTTATAAAAGTGTTTCATTCTTTGCTTCCTAAAATATTTTTATTAAATCCAAAATTCCGTTATATGATGTTATTAGTACAGAGTATTTGTATTATCTCAAACTTCAATTTCCTTGACAAACTTTTATACTTTTCCGAAAAAATAATAATATTGTAAACGTTTATATACTTTCATTACTATAGTTTCTAGGGTATCTATAACGAAAATGTATATTTTTGGTGTTAATCTCACTTTTTTTTATAATCAATACATTGTAGTTACTTTCTAGTGTTAGTTTCATCAACTTTCTCAGGAATCCATACAGCTCATGTATTCCTTAGTAATATTCTCACAATGATATTTTCTTTAAAAACCCGAAGTTCATAATTTTTTTATTAGTCTTATATGCTGTCTAAAAATCCATAAATTTATTCCCTGTTCTGTCAGTCTTTTTCTCAGAGTTCCATAAATTTTAAGTCATTTTTCAGTATTGTTCATTTATACTTTTACAGAAACCCATGAACCCTATATTCATTTTCAGGAATTCATAAACTATGAGTATTGTTTTAGTATTTTTCTAATATTTCTATTAGATACCCATTAAGTTTATGTATTTTTTTCTTAAATTCTCATAGTAGACTTTCTAATAAAGATATAGTTTCTATATAATTCTGTATTTATCATGGCAATTCTGCCTCGAATTATAATCGAATTACGTTTTTCTGTGATATTTTTTTCTTATTTGACTGGAGTTTGTTTTATTTACTCATATTGTATAAGAAAATTGTTTGAATTAAGTGTGTATACTGTCCTATCTGCTTTAAGAGAGTCTGTTCCCGCTTTACTTCCCGAACTTCTTAAAGTTATTTAACTGTTAACTACTTCTTCTTTTTTCTTGTAGTTCTTCCCCTTAGACTTTTTTCACTCAAGTATCTCTAATTTCATCTACAGTATTCACTTCTATGATCACTCTTCGAATATTCCATATATCTGTTCATCTCTTTTATTTCAATGACAATCTTTTTTTTCTATTCAAAAATTCAGCCATAAATGAAGTGCATGCAATGTGTGCGTGTGTGATTTTGGCGTATACGTTCTTAGGTATAAAGATTTTTCTCAAGCTAAAAATAGCTCGATATAGCTAGATATCTGTGACTTCGCGCCAAGCTGTCAGTTTGCAGGACTGACATTCAATTATTCACTGTAAAGTATAAATTTCCAGGTCGATAGCAAGTTCAGGGAATGTTTTCCTCAGTAAATATATTTCGACACATCGTTTTTTACTCGACGAATTTGATCATTCAAGTAATGTTTCGCTTTTTTTCATATATTTATGGGTATGCCTATGCATATTTTCATTATTTATAGTTATTTATATTTTTTTATGAATAGGTTTTTAATATACTACACAAGTCTTTTTTATTCGTGTTATTTTTTCCAAAAAATTAAAAATACGCCTTAGCTATTAATAACAGTTTTTTCTAAATCTTATTTTCTATAAAACCCCAAGTTTCATTTCCTCAGAAATAGGGAAACAAGATATTTTATATTCACTAGAACTGCTTTATGCAGCTGAGATCTTAAAACATAAAAGATGTTTTATATTAAAAAGTTCATTAATAAATGAAGCAGTTTCCCCTAACTCTGTAGGCATGTTTTTCAATTAATAACATAAAAATATTCAAAATAAAACTAATTTCGCTGCAAAAGTTTTTATAACGAAAAATCTCCACAAACGAAATCATATGACAAAGGGAAATTATTACTTAGGGTTGGATTTTTCAAAAAGAGCTTGCTTGACGGTACAGGAGAAGAGAGACTAAGAGAGACTTATCACATTTCTTCCCCTTGGTATCATCACTGTAAAAGGAAGAAGAGAGGGAAGGATATATGGAGAATGAAGGACCAGAGAAGAAAACAGAAATGTGTGGAGGCTTCTATCATTTCCTCTTCTTGGTTGATTTTCTCCTCTTTAAACCGAGTTTCGTTTGGTTTCTAAATATTTCACCATTCATACAGGGGTCGCGGTCGTCTTCCTTGTAACACAAGTAGTGTAGCAGATCACTGTTTATCCCGCAAACAGCTGGAGGAGAGGGGTTTAAAACCACACAGGGCGAGACGGAGACGTCGATATAAGCGTTCGCTTGCTAAGGCCGTACGGGGCAACCTGTTCGGTGCTACCAGGAGAACAGCTTCATGCGATGCCTACCCTACCATCATAACCCTATCCAACCCCGCCATAACAGAGAGAGCGGCCGCCACCTATCAATGGGCCACCTATACCTCCTCCCACACCTCTCTCTCTCTCTCTCTCTCTCTCTCTCTCTCTCTCTCTCTCTCTCTTCGCCCTGACTTTCGTATGTCTGGAGGACGGGTAACAACAGAAATCTTCTTTCTAAGTACCCTCTCCTATCTCTCAAGCCCCTATCTGAAAGACTCTAATGCATATAGATCAGATGGAATTTGTTTTCGTTTTATTAGATTCATTATTTGTAATAGCTTATTATCTGACGGTAATAATCAATACTTCCATAGTTACCAATATCTACCCAGATTTATGGAAAAATCCCCATGTAATTCCTGGTTTTAAAAATGGAAATCCTGACGACGTCTCTAACTATAGACCAATCTCTTTACTACCAATTTTATCAAAGATACTTGAAAAGATTGTTGCAAATCAGATAAGTGAGTTTCTTGAAAAAAATAAACTTATTGCAAAAAGTCAACACGGTTTCAGGCCAAAATTATCAACTGAAACTGCCTTATTGAAAATATCAGATGAAATATACAAAAATATAGATAATAAGAAAATATCATTGCTACTACTACTCGATCTTTCTAAAGCTTTTGATAGTGTACACCATACCATTCTATTAGAAAAATGCAAAAAAATGAACATTGACCCAAGCTGGTTCGAGAACTATTTAAAAAACCGCTACCAGTCAGTCAGAATAAAAGATGTAGTCTCAAGAAGGTATTGTTTGGGGTCCCTCAGGGATCGATCCTAGGACCTATACTTTTTCTAATATATGTAAACGATCTAGTAAAATATTTACCTAACTGTTATGTCATTCAATATGCTGACGATACTCAAATCTTAATTGAAGGAGAAATTAATGATTTAGAAAATATTATTCGTAGAGCAGAAGAAATTTTGTATATGGCTAAACGTTACTTTCTAAAAAATGGTCTGTTACTTAATGAAACTAAAACCCAATCTATTCTTATCGGATCCAGACAATTATTATCAGAAGTTGATGACAATCTTCATATAAATTTTAACGGTAATATCATTAAGCCAATGAACTCGGTAAAGAACCTAGGTGTCTATTTTGACCGTTACATGAATTTTGAAATGCATATAGATGAAATTTATAAAAAAGTAATGGGTACTCTAATATATCTAAATAGGGTAAAAGACTCATTTGAAACATCAACTCGTATAATAATTCTCCAGTCCTTAGCTATGAGTTTAATTAATTACTGTCTCAAAGTTTGGGGATGTACAAATAAGACTCAATTACAAAGAATACAAAAGTTACAAAACTTTGCAGCACGAGTGGCTGTTGGCAATGTAAGAAAATACGAGCACATCTCTCCTGTTTTAAAAGATCTAGAATGGATAAAGATTAGAGATAAATATGTTTTTGATATATGTACCTTTGTTTTTAATATACTAAGAAACAATATTCCTGATTGCTTGTATAATTTTTCTACAGTAAGCTCAGTTACCGGGTTAACTACCCGTCAAGGGGAAGATTTATTAGTACGAAGGTCTAAAACTGATATTGGCTCAAGAGATATAAACATTCGTGGACCTCATTTATATAATCAGCTTCCCAGAGAACTAAAAAATGCTGGTTCAGTGTATACTTTTAAATATAATCTTAATAAGTTACTCTTAAAGGAAGATTTTACTTGTAAATTTTAATAGTACACCCATATTTGAATACCCAATGTATGTTGGAAATAAAGTCTTATTATTATTATTATTATTCTCCTAATACCTTCCCTTCCTAGCAGTTGTCACAAGATTGTGGACTCTCTCTCTCTCTCTCTCTCTCTCTCTCTCTCTCTCTCTCTCTCTCTCTCTCTCTCTCTCGTTGTGTGTGAATATTTACCTAATTACATTAAACTAATTGTGCTCTCGGAAAATGACCCTTTGCATCTAACTCCCAGCCTCCTGTTAGGTTTCATATTCTGTTTAGTCACATTCATCATATTTTTCTTAAAATTATGAATGTCTCTGACATTTGCAGTTCCGATGCTTAGCTAACTGAAATTTTAAACTATATTAAAAATAAAGACGTAATTCCTTAAATCCATCAAATGGAAGTTATTTATGTGAAACTTCAAACTATAACCCCCGAGTTCTGAAGCCATTCATACCAAAGTATAGCTCTCTACCAACTCTGTCAGAAGCATGTGCGAATTCAAAAATTGTTGCCATATCCCCCATTCTTTTAGCACTGAGAGGTGGATAGTCCAACTCCTTCAACCTGTCGGAGGTTCTGGCTCTGTTTCTTGCAGCTGACAAGTATTGATTGGCAAGTACCTGTAGAAGAGCCCTGGCTGACCAGGTCCTATGCCCCATGTGACTGCAGTCACTGGAACTGGAATACACAATCCTCAAGGAAGGAGACGTGTGGTCTCCCTTCAGGAGATCTTATGCTCCACCTCGTATGTGGTTACCACTGGAAGATCCTCCACTTTGCTTAGCCAGAAACCAATATGAATCTCTGGCTATGTGTATTTACTGCTGTAATTGGTCTGTCTTAGACCTGGGGACTACAAGTCCCACCTCCTCAGAAGCTGAAGAAGCTTAGAAAAAGAGGGGAACCTTGTTCATTCAATTAGTTCAGTCAGAGATTCAGTAATTTTCAGTCAAGTCTACAGAGAGGCTAGGTCAAGTCTGTCAGTCATTCTTGGCAAAGTCATGAGCTAGCCATCAAGGCCGCTTTAAGCCTAGACTTTAGAAGATGGAACTTTATATAGAAGAATACTATATCTTATGAGGCAGTCAGGGTTAGAAACTATTGTGAAATACTTCAGCAATACATGTTACATCCATTCTCCCAAGACCCATGTTTGATTCAAGTATCACCCCGACGGGTACATTTATGACACGCGAAAGCAGAGAAGTGTCCATCAGGCCTTTCTTCATAGTTGAGATTTTGTATCTCTGCCTTCAGCTCCATATCATGTTTCTGAACATTCTCCAATTTGCATATACGTTTTTCAAGTACATATTCCAGAAGGGTGCTGCATACTCAAGTTCACGCTAAACATAAGTCATGTAAATATATCTGAACATATTTTTGTCCAGATGCCTGAGGGTTACCATTATGTATGCTAAGAAAGCATAAAGTGCCTTCACTATGCCATTTATATGCATTTCAGACACAAATCTGCCAATACACTTACTCCTAGATCTATTTTATTCACAAAACCTTGAAAAATTCCTTTCCTTGCTATTGAGTATATAAACATAAGCCTTCTTGAATACTTTCCCTATCTCATTACCTTCCATTTTGAAGTATTGAATCTTAAATGCCACTC
Source organism: Halocaridina rubra (assembly GCA_037179515.1). NCBI lineage: Eukaryota > Metazoa > Arthropoda > Malacostraca > Decapoda > Atyidae > Halocaridina > Halocaridina rubra. The sequence continues at coordinate 130,318 of JAXCGZ010018946.1, read as the reverse complement.
AATTTACTACTCATGCAGACTATATAGGACTTTCTAAAGTTCTCTACAACCATCTTCGTCTTTACTTTCTTCACATTTTTTGCATTGTCTGAAGACATATTTCATAGTATGTGAGGTATGGTTGCAGGTAAGTAATGTAGAGGCATATGAAAGGTATTGTGCAAATAGGAGGTTAGTGAAGCACATAGTGAGGGAGGCAAAGAGAGGAGAGGATGTCTGAGCATTTGAAAGGAATAAAAAGATGTTTTGGAAGGAAATGAAAAGAGTGAGGAAAGGTGAGTGTGGTAGGGAGGAGAAGGTGAAAGGAGCAGATGGGATATTGCTAGTAGATGAAATAAAGGTGAGAGAGATATGGGCTGGATATTTCAAGAAGCTGCTAAATGAGGAAGTTGATAGAGAGGCAGAGATTGTGGCTGTGGGAAACGAATGGAGAATGTCAATGTTAGGTGCTGAGAGAGATAGAAAAATAACAAAAGAGGAGGTACATTTGGCACTGAGAGCAATGAAAGCAGGTAAAGCACCAGGGATAGATGAGTGTCATACTAAATGCTTGTTAAAAGGTGGAGAGGCATTAGTAGAATGGGTGGTTAGGTTGTTGAATGTATGTTTCAGGAAAGGGAGAGTCCCAGTTGATTTGGAGGAGTGCATGTGTAGTTCCACTTTACAAAGGGAAAGAAGATATGTATGAGTGTAGTAGTTTTAGAGGAATTAGTTTGCTGAGAGTAGTTGGTCAAGTATATGGAAGAGTGTTAATCGAGAGCATTAGGAAAGGTACTGAGGAATTGATTGGGGAAGAAGTGTGTGGGTTCAGGAGAGGAAGAGGATGTGTGGATCAGGTGCTTGCAGTAAGATAGGTGTGTGAGAAGTTCTTGGAAAGAGGTAGGGACACTTTTTGTGCTTTTATGGACTTACAGAAAGCATATGACAGGGTAGATAAAGAGGGGTTGTGGAGTGTGTTGCAATTGTATGGAATAAGTGGAGGCTTATTGAAGGCAGTGAAGAGTTTTTACATGAATAGTAGAGCATGTGTGAGAGTAGGGGATGGTATGAGTAATTGGTTTGAGGTGAATGTAAGATTATGTCAAGGTTGTGTAATGTTGCCATGGTTGTTTAATGTGTCTATGGATTGAGCGGTAAGGTAAGTAAATGAAAGAATATTAGACAGAGGCTTGGAACTAGTGGGTGAGGATGGAGAGGTGTGGAAATTGAATCAGTTGCTATTTGCGGATGATACTGTACTGGTGACTGATACTGAGAATGAATTGAATCATTTGGTGACTGAGTTTATTAGTGTGTGTATGAAGGAAGAAAGTTGCAGCTGAATATTGGTAAAAGTAAAGTCTTGAGTTGCACATTAAGTGTTAATGTTGGCAGTTAGAATGTAGAAGTGAATGGGGAGTTGCTTGAAGAAGTTGAGAGTTTTAAGTATTTAGGGTGGCATGAGCCAAGGAGTGGACGAGTGGATGTAGAGGTAAATCACAAAGTGAAGGAAGCAAGTAAATGTCCAGGTGGGTTGAAAAGTGTAATAAGAAATAGATATTTGTTGTCGTGCTGACTATGGAGCAGAGACTTGGAATGCAAGAGAGGATGAAAGGAACAAGTTGAATGTTATGGAGATGAGGTGTTTGAGAAGTATGATTGGTGTATCTAGAATAGATAGAGTAAGGAATGGGGATGTCAGGCAAAGAATAGGTGTTGGAATGAAGCTGTCGGATAGGTTAGATCAGAGTGTGTTGAGTTGGTTTGGACACATGGTGATGAACGAATAGTGAAGAGAGTGTGAAGTGCAGAAGTGATGGGAGTTAGGTCAAGAGGGAGACCTAGAATGAGATGGATGGAGGGCGTGAAAAGAGCACTAAATGCACGTGGAATGTCAATGGAACAGGAAAGAGTGTTTGCAAGAGATAGGAATGAGTGAAGGAAGATTGTGCATAGATGATGCTGACCAAAGGGATTTCTCGCACCTGCTAGCTCAGTGAACTGTGATGGACGGGCATGAGGCGAGTTGCCATGTGATGAAGCGGTGAGGGTAAACCAGCCGCGGCTGTCGGTCCTCATTATAGAATATCCTTACCCACCTACCTTGTGGATGACCCAAGCAGGGTGGAAGGAGGGGAGATGTGGAAACCCTTTATCCCTAAGGAGCTGAGAGGAGTGGTTAAGGTATGTGTGGATTGTGGTGAATGCACGTTTCTTGGTTCAGCCACCCCCCTTACAAGGGGGAATGTGGCATGTGTATATGCATGTATATTGACAGACTTTCCATATCATTTACATATATAAGGAACAGATGTAGCCCTATAACTGAACCCTGCAAATCCTTCTCCAGACAAACATTGCATGTCTTACTCTGATCCTCTCCTCCCTTCCTATTAAATAAGTTATTATCCACCCCAAGACATTTGTATCTACTCTTACCGTTACTTGCAGCTTCCTTTTGAGTTTCCCATGTAAGACTGTACTGCATGCCCTCCAAAAATCTGAGAATAAGCAATCTGCCCAGCCCCCTCTCTTTTAAGCTGAAGCTTACTTAAACTTCCAGCAAATTTGCTAGTGCAGACCTCCTTCTCTGAGGGTGCGTTGTCTTACTTAAAAATAAATTAAGTGTTCAAATAAAGAGAAATGTGTGGATCCTTTTTTAGTAGCTTTTCTATAATTTTGCAAACTCTGATAGCCAATGAAACAGGTTTATAGTTTAGAATTGTATCTCCTCTTCCCTCTTTGAAATTAGGCACTACATTTACTGGTTACCAGCTTCTTGGAATGTCCCCACCTTCCAGTGACTTTTAAAGTGTAATGCAGAATGCAAAAGATAATAATTAATAATATTTCATCAGGTTTCACAGCATTATGAACATTTACTTCCAACAATGTTTCGCATGTATCTGTAGCTGGAAGAACATGTTCTCTAATACCAGCTCCTGGTCTCTCATCTCTGCAATATGAGTAAAGGGAGTACCAATTGAACTCAATGTTCAGTTCTTCACAGATCTCATCATCTGTCAGTCATGCTTCCTATTGCCCTTTCCAACTTGAAAGCTAGTTCATTGACTTTGAATTTTCCTCTGGAAACGCTGTGGAAAGGTTTAGAATTTTCCTGAGCTCTTCTTATAATATAGCCCATATGCCTTCTCTGACTCTTCTTCTATTCAGGCATTCATTGCATACTCATTTATATTTATGCTAAGCATTTATGCTTTCTCTCTACCTAAACATTTTCTAGCATTTGCCTCTTCTTTCTTTTATCTTCTAGCATTCTTTATTGAACCATTTCTGTCTGGCAGTAGCAATTCTTATTCTGGTAAATAGTATTCAATAGCTTACTATTCTCTCATATTCCTCACACACAAAAATAAATATATATTGTATATGTCATGTACAGATCAATTGTTAAAAATGGTCTCTCAGTTAACACCTGTAAAATATTTGTTAATATTCTTGTGGTCTTCTTATGGATATTTCTCCCTCATTTCCTGTATGGTTCCCTACTCTCAGGCAGAACATCCGCATTCATTAATTACGCCATCAAAGACACACAGTCAACTTCTTTCAATCGGTGGCTCATATTCAATTTTACTAATATCTAGTAAATATCCGTGAATACTAGATCAAGTAGTGATGTTTCATCTCCTCCTTTATCCTTTGTTGGGTCCAGTACATGTGCAATTACCTAATTGTAATTACCTAAATGTGTTTACGGGAAAGAGCCCAAAGCTCGTATCTTCCCGTCTCCTCATCGGTTCCATTTTATACTTAGTGATACTTATCATACCTGTCCTTAAAACTATGGATTGAGATAGCATTAACTACCTCCTCGCTTAGCAAATTCCAATTATCAACTACTCTTACACTGAAAAAGTATTTCCTTACATCCTGCAAAGAAGTTTTCTTACGAAGCTTCAAACTATGACCTCTAGTTCTAGAGCCAGCCATATCAAAATATCGGTCCCTATCCACTCAATCATAAGCATGAAGGAATTTAAAGACTGTCACCATATCCCCCCTCAATCTTCTAGCTTCGAGTGATGGTAAGTCTAATTCCCTCAGCCTCTCATCATAACTGAGATTGTGTATTTCTGGCACCAGTTTCGTGGCATGTCTTTGAACTTTTTCAAGCTTAGCTGTGTGCTTTTTCAAGTGTGGATTCCAAAAGGGGGCTGCATATTCGAGTTTTGGCCTCACATAGGTTACATAAATATTTCTGAACATTTCCTTGTCCATTTGCCTGAAGGCTACCCTTACATTTGATAAGAATGCATATGTTGCCCTTACTATGCCATTTATATGTATTTCTGGAGACAAATCTGCCAGTATGTTTACTCCTAGATCTCTCTCATTTTCTGTCTCTTGAAGTTGTACTCCAGCCACCGAGTAGTCAAGCTTGGGCCTTCTTGCACTTGTACCCATTCTCATTACCTTACATTTTGAAGTATTGAATTTCATTCGCCACTTTTCTGACCACTCATGCAAACTATTTAGATCTTCCTGAAGTTCTCTACCACTGTTCTCGTTTTTTACTTTCTTCACAATCTTTGCATCATCTGCAAACATATTCATGAATGAATTTACAGATTCTGGTAGGTCATTTACATATACAAGGAGCAAAAGTGGCCCTAAAACTGAACCCTGTGGAACTCCACTACTAACTCTTCTCCATTCAGACACTGAATGTCTTACTCTAACCCTGTGTTCCCTTCCTTCTAAGTAAGTTTTAATCCATTCCAAGACATTTCCACCTATTCCAGCCATTGATTGCAGCTTCCTAATAAGTCTCCCATGTGGAACAGTGTCAAACGCTTTCTGGAAGTCTAGGAATATGCAATCTGCCCAGCCCTCTCTTTCCTGTAAGATTCGGCTTACCTCATCATAAAATTCTAATAAGTTTGTTACTGTTGATCTACCTTCTCTGAAGCCATGTTGCCTCAATGACAAAAAGTTGAAGGATTCCAAGTGAAGAGAGATATGTTTCCTTAGTAGTTTCTCCATAACTTTGCAAACTATGCTGGTCAAGGAAACTGGTCTATAGTTCAGAGCCATATCCCTCCTTCCCTTTTTAAAGATAGGTATCACAATTGCTTGTTTCCAACATCTTGGAATCTCCCCTGACTCCAGTGACATTTTTAAATATGATACCCAGTGCCAATGATATTGAGTTTGTGCATTTTTTAAGTACATGGGTCGGTAGGAGGGGTAGCCATTAGGAGACTTAAACAGAAAATCAAGAATTTAGAGGAAATGGTTATAAGCCTTGATGATAAAATTCGGAAACACTCAGAGAGCAAATAAGATCTTTGGAGGAAGCAAATACAGCACAAGGGCAGGAGAGAAAGGAACCAGAAAAAAGAATAAAGAAGCTGGAAGGGGAAAAGAGTCAACTAGAATCTAGAATTTCTAAACAAGAAGATAAAAACAAACAGCTGAATGACAACCTAAAGGAATTAGATGTTAGTTCACTGCTCTCTTCTGAGAGAGACGAGATTGCTGCTTGGAATGTCCAGATTAAGGAAAACATTGAACAGTTCAGAAAAGAGTTCCAGGAGCTGAATATGGAAAATGATGCCATGAAAACTTCCTTTGCTGATGCACTAAAGGGGAATGTGGCAGTAAAAGAGGCTGTAAAGGTGGTGGCACTGGAAAACATACAAACAGTTGACTATAAAGAGACAGTAATCGAAAAAATGAAAGACGTTGTGATGGAAAGGGCAAACCCACTCATCAGACAGGCACTTGATAAGGAGAAGACAGTGGTAATCTCAGGCATAAGCGAATCCCAGGAGCCAACATGGCAGGGGAGACTTGAAGAAAATAAAGCTAGGGTTGTAGACCTGATAAGAAAGCTTGGAGTAGTATGTGGTCCTGAGGATATTGTAAACATACACCAACTAGGTAAATATTCGAGGGAAGGAAAGCCGAGACCAACAAAAGTAACCTTTGAGAGAGGGGAAACATGTAGGGAAATATTGTTGAGAAAAAAAAGTCAAAAGACCTTCAAGAATTCAAAGAAGTGTTCATTAGACGATACAGAACACAGGAAGAGATGGGAAAGATCAAAAACTTGTTGCAAGAGGCAAGAAGGTTAAATGATGAAAGAAATGAAGAAGAGAAGAAAAATTTGTATTACAGAGTTCTTCCAGACAAAGGGGAGATAAAGAAGTTAATGACAGAAGATCAGGGGATGGGGCCTCATTAAGATTGTTATACACAAATGCTGATGGATTAGCTGGTAAGGCAGTAGAATTAAAAGATAGGATTCACAACAGTAAGGCAGATATAGTAGCAATTACAGAGACTAAGTTGAGTGAGGACATAAACAGTGTCACAGTTTTTCCTAAGGGCTTCAGAATACTAAGGGTTGAAAGATCTGAGAGGACTGGTGGAGGGATAGCACTGCTCATAAGTGAAAGGATTCAAGTTGAAGAAATAAACTTGGCTATAGAAAGTGAGTTCAAGGAATTTCTTGTTGCTCGCATTAATACTGGGTCAGAGAGCATTATAATAATTGTTGTATACAACCCACCAAGGAACCAAAATAGGCTTGAAGTTTATGAGGAAAGTCATATAGGTACTATTGAAGTCATAAACTCAGTTGTTAACATGGCACGGGAAAAAAAATGTAGGATTTTGATTATGGGAGACTTTAATCATAAAGAGATAGATTGGATAAATCTTGACCCACACAGTGGTGAGGACTCATTCGGGGCAAGATTCCTAGATTGCGTACAAGGGAATTTCCTACACCAACATGTAATGGAACCAACAAGGGCCAGGGGTGGGGATGAGCCATCACTACTTGATCTAGTATTCACAGATAATGTGTTGGATATTGAAAAAATTGAGTATGAACCACCAATTGGAAAGAGTGACCACTGTGTGTTGTTGATGGTTTGAGAATGGTAGATGGGGATGATAACGAGTGGGAGCTGAATCAGTTGCTGTTTGCAGATGATACTGTGGTGGTGGCAGATTCAGAGGAAAAGCTGCATCAGTTAATGTCAGAATTTGGATTGGTGTGTTAGAGAAGGAAGTTGCGGGTGAATGTGGGAATGAGTAAGGTTATGAGGTGTACAAGAAATGAGGATGGTGCTGGATTGAATGTTATGTTGAATGGAGAGATACTTGAGGAAGTTGATCAGCTTAAGTATTTAGGCTTGGTTATAGCTGCAAATGGGGGAGTGGAAGCAGATGTGTGTCACAGAGTGAATGAAGGATATAAAGTGTTGGGTGCGTTGAAAGGAGTGATGAAGAATAGAGGGTTGCAAATGAATGTTAAGAATGTTTTGTATGAGAAAGTGGTTATGCCAACTGTGATGTATGGATCAGAGTTATGGGGTATGGAAGTAAGTGAGAGACGGAAACTAAATGTGTTTGAGATGAAATGCCTGAGGAGTATGACTGGTGTATCTCGGTTGGATAGGGTTAGGAATGAAGTGGTAAGAGCAAGAATGGGTGTGAGGATAGAAATTGCAGCCAGAGTAGATATGAATGTTCTGAGATGGTTTGGCCATGTGGAAAGGATGGATAATGAAAGACTGCTGAAAAAGGTGATGAATGCGAGAGTTGATGGGAGAAATGTTAGAGGGAGGCCAAGGTTTGGATGGATGGATGGAGTAAGGAGAGCCCTGAATGATAGGAGGATGGATGTGAGGGAAGCAAGCGAGCGTGCTAGGAATAGCAATGAGTGGCGAGCAATTGTGACGCAGCTCTGATTGGCATCTGCTGTTACCACGCGGCTGCATCTTACAGAGGTAGCCCTGTGGTAGGGGCAGTAGGAGGAGTTGGCAGTTGTGAAGCGACACAGGTTGTGGAAGAGCCGGGAGGATGGGCTGTGGCACTCCAGCAGTGCCATCTGAACAGTCGCTAGCTCCCTCGTCATTGCCCATAGAGCAAAGAAATCCCCTTATTGTTTCTTTCTTTGATGTCGGCTACCCCCCAATTAAAGGGGGAAACAGCCAAGGTAGATAGATAGATATATGTAAATGACCTACCAGAGTCTGTAAATTCGTTCATGAGTATGTTTGCAGATGATGCAAAGATTGTGAAGAAAATAAGAAACGAGAACAATGGTAGAGACCTTTAGGAAGATCTAAATAGTCTGCATGAGTGGTTAGAAAAGTGGCTAATGAAATTCAATACTGCAAAGTGTAAGGTAATGAGAATGGGTACAAGTGCAAGAAGGCCCAAGCTTGGATACTCGGTGTCAGGAGTACAACTTCAAGAGACAGAAAATGAATCATGACAATCAAATGTTTCTTGCTGCTTGGGGAAAACAATATCTAATGGGCCCTTAAATTTCCTGCCAAACATCAATTCTGCAGGAGAGAAACCTATAGATGACTGTACTGCACGTCTATAAGAATACAAAAATTTTGAAATTCTTGCTTGAGAACTACTCCTACTCCCATAGGACTTGCATCCACTTCTAATATCAACATAGCTTTAGGATTAAAATTATCTAGAATATTAGCATTTGCAAGAGCTTCTTTGATACCATTAAAAGCTTTTTCATGTACAACTGACCAATTAAACTTAACATTTTTCTGTGTCAAATTATACAATGGGCATAACATAGTGCTAAATTGAGGAACAAATCTTTTATAATAAGTACATAATTCTCAAAATTATTTTAGTGAATGAACAGAATTTGGAATGGGAGCTTCCACAATTGCTTCAATTTTCTTGGATCAGGTTTAATACCATCCCTTCTCAGTATGTATCCTAGGTATGGTACTTTTTTAGCACTAATAATACATTTTTCTTTATTTAGTTTTACATTTCTGTTTTGTAAAACTGATAACACTTTACATAGCCTTTGGTCATGTTCTTCCTTAGTAGAACCAACAACAATAATATCAACTAAAAATACCTGGACTCCATCAATATTTGTCAAGAATTCAATAATAAATCTCAAGGTACTGTTGGGCATCCTCACGTACAGCTAATTGTAAATATGCATTTTTCAAGTCTATTTTAGTTATATACTGACAAGAACGTAAATTAGCTAAAAAAATCCTCTAATTTTTGTAATGAAAAATATTAACATAAGTCTGTGTATTGACGTATTTAAAAGCTAAAAAAAAATTCTTATTTCACCATTAGATTTCATAACAGGTACAATTAGATTTGACAAAATCTCCAGCATGCTCAACCTTACTAATTATTTTGTCATTTTCCAAATCTTGCAGTGCTTTCTCAACTTTACTCTTATAGTGGTAAGGCACAGTACGAGTTTTAAAGTACTTAGGCACTGCATTTTCTTTTAAGCATAGCTGACACTCATAATTTGTTATTGGGTAATTTTCATCCACTCTATAATTATGAAACATAGTTAAGCAATCTGTAACAGAATTATTATTTAAAGTAGAAATACACCCTTCCTATTTACTCTCACGTAGGTTATCAATTTGTACCCACATATAATTCAGCTTTTTCATTAAAGACCTACCTGCCAGATTTAAATCATTATCAGCTACATAATATGTTTGTCCTTGAACAAATTTACCATTGAAAGAAACAGCACATTTTATTTCTCCTTAAACTTTTATTTCTAATTTATCATAATTTGCTAAAAGCTTTCTGGTTGGCAAGGGAGACAACTGTAATTTTACATCATGCTTAGAATTAGTGGATGCCCCACTACCTGTATCTAGCTGAAATTTAATAGGAACACCATTTAATACCACGGATTCATTATATGGTTTTTCATAATCCTCCACTGAATCTACATTTTCTTCAAAAAGTTTAAGTAAACCATAGGTATTTTGAAATATTTCATTCCCTGTAGGCTTGTTTAAGTCTACATCATTAATTGAATGCACTTGCTTACCTCTAATTTTCTTTTTAAAACATACACTACTAACATGGCCTGGCTTTTTAAAAGAATGACATGTAGCATCCTTAAACTTACATTCATCTGACTGATGATTACCACGTCCACAATGACGGCACTTAACAGAAGTTTTAGCATTTGTTTTCCTCTGTTTTGCTTTAGCACCAAAACTGTTATTTTCCTATTTTATTTTATTTACTGCAGAAATATTTGCTGTAGGCCTATTTTCAGTTACATGAGCAGTTTTTACATTTATAACCGTTCCCAATAAATCTCTGGAGTTTATCGCTGTAAAATCAAAGGAATGTGCAAGAAATATTTTGAAATAAATTTCCTGATGAATACCTTCAAGTAATTACTCTTTCAAGCGTCTGTCAAGATCATCATTAAAGTCACACTGCTGGGCTAGCTGTTTTAATTTAGCATAATACTCTTCAACTGTCTCACTCCCTTTCTTTTTCCTCTACAGGAAATTACATAAAGCCCTCTGATAACTACGCTTAGTTGTGAAATGACTTTAAATAGATATAGTTCTGTAAATTTTTTTTTTAAACCTTCTTTCCATTATACAATGGGTATTCGTCAGTCGGGGCAAGCCCCAACCCCCCCCCCCTGTGGTGCCCAACCACAGCAGTACCTGCCAGTAAACAGCTAAACTCTCGGTCTTGGACGGGAACCGATCTTTCGACCTCGTGAGTGCGACGCCAGCCCGTTACCACTGTACTAGCCAGCAGGCTAGAACAGTAGGAGGCAGCTTAGGAGCTGTTAACTTACAAATTGTAGAGAAAGTATCCACTCCTACCGATGATAGCGGCAGTGCTCTTTTGGCATCGTATTTCATCAATTTCGTTAACCCTACAGTTGATGGTGCACAGATCCAGCCAACAATCGAGATCCAACTTCTCAGAATTAAATTCTGGTGTTGATGGCTTCTTTGACGTCGTCATCCTTCTGCTGTGAGAATTCTGTGTAGTCTAAGTAACCTATAAAATATGCCAGTCATACATTGAACTATATTATTGCTGTTGGGTAGTTGCCGAACTCGCAAAATACTGTAGGCTAACTCGGAGGTTAGGTTAGGCTTCCTGTTCCCAGCTCCCGTGACGATTGCCTAGGCTAGCCTATTGAATCGACTCTTCCTTGGAAAATCCTGCGTTGTTCCAATTAAATATGTATCGCCATTGAAATATACTAACCTTAAGATTATAATAAGGCATTAAATAATATGTGTAATCCTCAAATACACGTTTATCAGTAAAAATAACGCTGGTCGGAAGTCATGGCGACTTTCCATTCTAGCGGGAAGAAGATAGAAGTAAACAAAACGTCATCCCACGCATTATTACAGAAAGTTGGAATATAAAAAACAATAAAGAATAAGGGAGGAGTGTTGATTCTCAATTATTTTCAATACATATCATATGCTACAGCTACAAAAATGCTCTCGAGACCTGTATTTATATGAGCGTCAAGAACCTCCTTGAATTCACTTCCAATAATAATACTTACTTTTTCAGCTTGGAATCATTTACATATATGCAAAGCTATCCCTCCATTAGTCCTTTAGAAATGAGTAGAACACTATATTTCATCATTTAATTGTGTCTATAATTGCAATTACTAGTGTTTCAGCTTCATGTATCATAACCATTTAATTCTACTGACTTACCAGCTACTCCCATTAACATTTGTTTACAGAAATATTAATGGGGATTTATCACTTCGTTTCCTAACATTTTCATTAGCACTGCTTTTTTTGTGAGGGAGGATGAATTCTGAAATAAAAAAAAAAATCTTCCTTATTTCGACCTTCATTTAATTTTTCACCATTTAGTCCGTCCCCCCGTCGGGCGCAGTGTGTGCGAGGCAAGTACACCTTTGTATAAGCGTGGAATAGAATCAGTCTGGAGTTGAAGCTTAGAAACTGGTATGATTGCATTACTTTTTTTCATATTATTCCCTAAATATACAAAAAGCTATGGATATGATAGGCAAGTAAGTATGCATAGATCTTTCAGTTACTTGGATTCTATTTCACAGTTTGAAAAGATATGATACAAATAAAATGTTTTCAATTTAAAGCTTCCATTCAAGTCTTCCATCCCAGATTCCTACCGATATTGACCAGGGTTCTTGAAGCCACTTTTATTGAAACCAGAAATGAATGTAGGCAATACACCAATGGCGCCTATAAAGTCCAAGTCACTGCAGACTCCAAGAGAAATGTGAGTACACCTTTACTTGAAAGATTATCAATATTATAAAATGTGTATGTAAATCCTAAAAATTCTCTCTCGCATAACTTTTTTAGTCTTCTGTTGCCTCATCTACATTGCATTTGTTTGTTTTGTTAGCATAGGAGGGCGCAATGCTCTCACAAATCTCCCGTCTTTCTAGATCGCTTTCTTAGTTTCATGAAGGGTACCTGCATTTAAGATTCCATAACTGATCTCATGAGTTCCTCCTGTGATTTTTACTTCCATAGGTGTCCATTTTAAGCTTGATGAAATGGGCACAACGTCACTGAAGTTCATGAGATAGTGTTGCTATGAGGAGCCTTTATCCAGAGAGAGAGAGAGAGAGAGAGAGAGAGAGAGAGAGAGAGAGAGAGAGAGAGAGAGAAAGAGAGAGAAGAGAAGCAACTGAAAGGAGTGCCAGGCTTCTTTTCATCTTGCCACTTGTTGATTCAGAAAAGTTTCCAGCTTAAAAAAAAGTTTATTTTGCAACATTCCGCTCAGTACATTTACTTTTATTTTTTGTTTTTTTTTATTTTGTATTGTTCATTCACTCTGCTGTTATTTGCCTAACAGATATAAACTTCAATCATTAATAATAGTTTGAAATTTTGAATACATGTTATTAATAGAAACGGGATACTCCTGAGGTACTATTCTAGCTCGAGTTCGCAAGAACTGGCATTGACCGTTTGACCTGCTTCTCCATACAAAACAACATATCTTTAAATATTCAGTGCCGTGTATCCGGTGGGCTTTTTAACATATGCATTCACCAAACATGTGAAAAATTAACGACTTCTTTTGATATGTGTCATCTTTGTATTTACATGTTAAGAGTTTGGTAAAAGCGGCAAGAAATGGGAAAAAGTAAACGAGTATATTCGTTATTAAGAAAATATTTCAAGTTTCTCCACACACACACACTTAGTATATTAAGAGCCACAATCATGTATGTATGAAGACATATATATATATATAATATATATATATATATATATATATATATATATATATATATATATAGAGAGAGAGAGAGAGAGAGAGAGAGAGAGAGAGAGAGAGGAGAGAGAGAGAGAGAGAGAGAGAGAGAGAGAGAGAGAGAGAGAGAGAGAGAGAGAGAGAGAGAGAGAGAGAGAGAGAGAGAGAGAGAGAGAGACTTCAGAGTGATACTATAAATGTTGCTAAAAGGTTTTCTTCATTCCAAAAGCTTTGTAACTGTTTGAAGGCATACAGGGAAAAAGGTTTTGATGAAGCCTTGATTGACGATAGTGAACCTGCCAAAGACCTAGGTGTTGAACCTGTATTAAAGACTCAGAGTAAGCGCTTGAATCTGCAGATGAACCTTTGCCAGATCCAAAAACAGCTCTCAGAGTACAATGTTTTAATCAAGTAGTGGATAAAGCATTGTAAACACTCGAGCCACGGTTTAAACAGCTGAAAAAGTATCAAAATTTATTTGGATTCTTGAGCAATTTTCAGGACCTGTCCAAGGACACCATAAGAAAATGTGCAGCAGATTTGGATGTGGCATTGACAGAGGTCAAGCTGGCACAGGAAATAGATCAAGTTAAAACCACAAAGCTGGATGATATAGATGGATACATGCTTGGTGAGGAAATGGAGGTACTACAGTCAATTCTGCCATCAGAAATTCAAAACCCCATGAAAATTCTTGAATTCCTTTGCTTGCAACAACATTTCTAACGTGTTTCCAAATTTATTTATTGCTCTTCGAATTTTATTGATAATCCCAGTGACTGTGGCATCTGGAGAAAGGAGTTTTTCCAAGCTGAAACTAATCAAAACTTACTTGAGATCATTAATTCAGCAAGAACGTTTGAACAGCTTGGCAATTATGTCCATTGAATTTGAAATTAGCAGGAGTTTAAAGTTAGACAAATTTCTAATAGGCTTTGCAGAGAAAAAAAGCAAGAAAAATATCTTTTTCATAAGAAAAAATAATGTAATAATAATACGACTCATTTATAGTTTATGAAACTTAAATGATTTTTAGAAGTTCGAAAAAGATAATTTGTTTCCAAAAGTGCACTTAAATTCTGATTTTTTTCTGACGAAAATAAATAAATATTTAAATAAATCATTTCACAGTCACTAAAACAAGTGGTATTGTGACTAGGTACTTTTCGGAGGTAATATACAAATTTCGTGTGTTACGTGTAGGATTAAATGTATGCAATTTTTTATTAAAATGTAGTTTGCATCTACTTTTAAGCCAAAAACTTGATTGCTTTTCATCCTACCACAGAGATATAAAGCCTATACAATTTATATTTTTATGATTCTACATACCTTGGTGTTAGTTGGGGACGACCAAAATTGTTCCCAATTAGGTCCCGCACCTCCTAGGCAGGCCCTGTCCTTGTGGAACCCGACTGTTAATAATTCTCGAGTCAGACACTTAGTGTCTTACTCTAACCCTCTGTTATCCACCTTCTGAATAACTCCTTATCTACTTCAAGATATTTTCACCTATTTTTGACATTACTTTGTAGCTTTTTAATAAGTCTTCCATGTGGGACTGTATCAATTGCCTTTTGGGGATCTAAGAAAATACAGTCATCCCTTTCTTTCTTGTAGGATCTGACTTAATTCATCACAAAATTCTAGTTTGCTAAAGTAGACCTGCCCTCCTTGAAACCATGTCATCTTACCAATAAAATGTTGTAGGACTCCAAGTGTAGAGAAATTTATTTTCTTAGCACTTTCTCCATAACTTTGCAAACTATACTGTTCAATGAAACCGGCCCATAGTTTAGAGCGGTGTCTCTTCTTCTGTTTTTTGAAGATAGGTGCCAATTTTCTTGTTTCCAGAATCGTGGAATCTCCCCAGATCCAGCGACTTCTCATATATGAAGCATAGTGCAACTGAAAATGGTCTAGCATATTTGTTAAGCATCTTACATCATCAACGCTCTTCAAACCATTGTAACTGGAAAAAAAAATATTCTCGATTAATAGCCCATGATCTGTCATCTCTGCAATGTGAGGGTGTTGTGCATGTTATATTGTAAATGCTATCTAAAACTCCATATTCAACCTTTTGCAGATCTCTTAATCCAACTCATTAATGCTTCTGTCTGCCCTCTTCAACATCATAATATTTTTTTATTTCCCTCTAACAAAACTGTGGGAAAGTTTAGAGATTTTCTGTAGTCCGCCCGGCAATATCAGTCTCCTAAGCCCTTTCCTCTCTCTCTCTCTCTCTCTCTCTATATATATATATTATATATTATATATATATATATATATATATATATATTTATATATATATATATATATATATATATCTTTTTTTTTAATCAGCTCTCACTTGTTTGTAACTTTCGCCAGACATTGGCCTTTTCTCCTCCTATGCCTATCCCACCATATGTCTCTCCTTTCCTTAGTTCTCTTACACTCATTATTGAACCATTTTTGACATTAGTCATTCCTATTTTGGTAGACGGTATGCAACAACTAACCAACTTCTCTTATTCCTCACAAAATACTTCGTATATCTCCTGTGCAGATTTATTATTAGTTGGTCCCCACACTATACCAGCAAAATGATCATCAACTTTATTGTAATCTCCTTTTGGATGTTTCTTTGACCTCTCCTTCTCGGTTTCTCAACTCTCAGGCGGAACATCCTCGATTAAATACTCCATCAACAACACACAGTGGTCATTTACTTCCAATTGATAGCTCATACTCAAATATGTAAATATCAATGTACATATATACATGCATGCATACATACACACACACGCTCAAGGGCCGGTATTAGAGAACATCAACCTTACAGCCACAGAGGTATGCAAAGCGCTGATGGATTTAGATGTTCATAAAGCTACAGGTCCTGATGACATATCCCCTCATGTGCTTAAAAAATGCGCAAACTCAATATCAGTGGCACTATCATATTTAAAAAGTCACTGGAGTCAGGGGAGATTCCAAGATGCTGGAAACAAGCAAATGTGATACCTATCTTCAAAAAGGGAAGGAGGGATACGGCTCTGAACTATAGACCAGTTTCCTTGACCAGCATAGTTTGCAAAGTTATGGAGAAACTACTAAGGAAACATATCTCTCTTCACTTGGAATCCTTCAACTATTTGTCAGTGAGGCAACATGGCTTCAGAGAAGGTAGATCAACAGTAACAAACTTATTAGAATTTTATGATGAGGTAAGCCAAATCTTACAGGAAAGAGAGGGCTGGACAGACTGCATATTCCTAGACTTCCAGAAAGCGTTTGACACTGTTCCACATGGGAAACTTATTAGGAAGCTGCAATCAATGGCTAGAATAGGTGGAAATGTTTTGGAATGGATAAAAACTTACTTAGAAGGAAGGGAACAGAGGGTTAGAGTAAGACACTCAGTGTCTGAATGGAGAAGAGTTAGTAGTGGAGTTCCACAGGGTTCAGTTTTAGGGCCACTTTTGTTCCTTGTATATGCAAATGACCTACCAGAGTCTGTAAATTCATTCATGAATATGTTTGCAGATGATGCAAAGATTGTGAAGAAAGTAAAAAACGAGAACAATGGTAGAGAACTTCAGGAGGATCTAAATAATCTGCATGAGTGGTCAGAAAAGTGGCTAATGAAATTCAATACTTCAAAATGTAAGGTAATGAGAATGGGTACAAGTGCAAGAAGGCCCAAGCTTGACTACTCGGTGGCTGGAGTACAACTTCAAGAGACAGAAAATGAGAGAGATCTAGGAGTAAACATACTGGCAGATTTGTCTCCAGAAATACATATAAATGGCATAGTAAGGGCAGCATATGCATTCTTATCAAATGTAAGGGTAGCCTTCAGGCACATGGACAAGGAAATGTACAGAAATATTTATGTAACCTATGTGAGGCCAAAACTCGAATATGCAGCCCCCTTTTGGAATCCGCACTTGAAAAAGCACATAGCTAAGCTTGAAAAAGTTCAAAGACATGCCACGAAACTGGTGCCAGAAATACGCAATCTCAGTTATGATGAGAGGCTGAGGGAATTAGACTTACCATCACTCGAAGCTAGAAGAGTGAGGGGGGATATGGTGACAGTCTTTAAATTCCTTCATGGTTATGATAGAGTGGATAGGGATCGATATTTTGATATGGCTGGCTCTAGAACTAGAGGTCATAGTTTGAAGCTTCGTAAGAAAACTTCTTTGCAGGATGTAAGGAAATACTTTTTCAGTGTAAGAGTAGTTGATAATTGAAATTGGCTAAGCGAGGAGGTAGTTAATGCTATCTCAATCCATAGTTTTAAGGACAGGGATGATAAGTATCACTAAGTATAAAATGGAACCGATGAGGAGACGGGAAGATACGAGCTTTGGGCTCTTTCCCGTAAACACAATTAGGTAATCACAATTAGGTAATCATATATATAGTTTGACAGTCTCCAGGATAGGACGTGGTTTCCAGTGGTGAAGGCGGCGTCTGAGGCTCCAGTTTCTTGATTTACTGAACCGTCAGTGTAGTAAACTTGAGAGTTTGGCCTGCTCCAGCTCTGAATTTTGTCCTTGTATATGTTTTTAAGTACAAGCGGGTTATTCTTAGTAGAAATGGTGCTAATTAATGTATGCAAATTGAATCTTTCAGTGAAGATTTTATATTACCTTATAGTTTATGATCTTGTTAGCTGAATTCACAATAAATGAAAATGACTACCATTATTTGATTTTTTTTCCCTAAAAAAATAGGAAGATGGCCCGGATGAGATAGGGTAAGGGGGCCCCTCTAGATGAGGTGCCCAGGGCCCTAGATAGTCTTGATGCTGCCCTGTTCTCTCTTTCTATCTATCTATCTATCTAGCAACTTTCTATCTATCTATCTATCTATCTATCTATTTATCTATTTATTTATTTAACTGTCTATCTATCTATCTATCTATCCATATATATATATGTATATATATATATATATATATATATATATATATATATATATATATATATATATATATATATATATATATATATATATATATATATATATATATATATATATTAATTTTTGTTTCACTGATGAGCTTCCTTACTATTTAATGCTGTATGCTAACAATTTGTACTTATATATATATATATATATATATATATATATATATATATATATATATATATATATATATATATATATATATATATCTGCATATTTTCTTAAGAACTGGCATGATTTTTACGGTGCCTGCCGTATTTACTGTACTTATGTTCCTGGAGACATCGTGAAAATAATTATTATTTATTGAGTATGATATATATATATATATATATATATATATATATATATATATATATATATATATATATATATATATATATATATATATATATATATATATATATATATATATATATACCGCGCGTTCAGTGACACACGGAACTGCTCCTCTTAAATTTTTACTTGTGTTTCGAGTGACTAAGTGCTTAGTGGAAAACTTTACCATAATTTCCCTAAATCTGAAATCCTGCAGAGTATTGTGAGTACAAAACTTATATTTGTTGTATGACGAGACTGTCCACCTTTTCCTAGAACATAATAAAATCGATCTTACTGACATCAGAATTCAATACCTAGATAGAAAACACTATAATTCATTAGACCAAGGACTACATAAGAGATCAGAGTCCTCCTCAGACTTAAATACTTAACTCGCCCTTTATCTTTTTTGCTGCATTCAATATGGCTAATAACAATAATAATAATAATAAATTAACTATCATTCAGCATAATGTAATAGCTTGGACTAATATTAGAAGTAATGAATTATATAATGTTTATAGGGAATTTGACCCAGATATTATACTTCTCAATAGTACCTCTAGAACTAACGTTCAAATAAAAAATTTTGGTTGTAATATTTATCAAAGAAACTTTTTAAATGAAGCTCATGCAGGTATAGCAATTGCCATCAAACGTAATATTGTTCATAAAATCATAGACGAATTTGATACTGATTTACTAGCACTAAAAATTGAAACCAAAAACGGCCCCATTATTATAGGAACTACTTACTTACCACCCAGAAGATTACAAATCCCATATGAAGACATCTTAAAACTAATTAGGAAAAACATCCCAGCATACCTAATTGGAGATCTTAATGCTAGACATCACATCCTAGGTCACAATACTTGTAATATAACTGGTAACTTTCTAAATAATTTAATGACTAATAATCTGATTAAAATACTAGGACCTGACTTCAGAACTATGACCCATGGATCTGAATCCTCCAAACCAGATATTATCATAAGTAACAAGAATCATTACTTAAATCACTCAATAGAAAAGGGACCCTTAACCACCTCTGACCATTTACCTTTAATAATTAAGCTCTCAACAGAACCATTAGCTATTAGAATTCCCCCCAGTAGAGATTTTAATAATGTTGACTGGGATAATTTCAAATCTTTCTTAGAAGACAAATTCACTCACGAAATCACAAGTAATACCTCCATTAATAATATTTTTGATATAGAAAAACACTTAAAGCAATGGTATTCTTTAATTCAAAATGCAATAGATAATTATATACCTTTCAAAAAGTCAAAATCCTTACCCCACCCTAAACTAAATAATAAATGTAAAGAACTCCAATATAGATATCAAATTTTATCAAATAACATTGGCAGAGGTCTCTGGGGTCCCCAAGCTCTAACTGAATTAAGAACTGTAAGAGAAGAACTACAAAAAGAACTAATAGCTTCATATAATAATAACTGGGAAAATGTAATAATGAAACTTCAAAGTAATTTTAAAGATCCCAAAAACCTTTGGACTAACATCAAGAAATTAATGGGTAACAGTAAAGAAATAACGCCGTATCTAATAGATAATAATAATAATAATAATAATAATAATAATAATAATAATAATAATAATAATAATAATAATAATAATAATAATAATAATAATAAACTTTTCACCAGTAAAGAAAAAGAAGAAAAATTCAGAAAGACCTGGGAAACTATATTTAATATTAGTGCTGAAGAAAATCTAAACTATGATTTAGCCCATGAAAGAACTGTATGTAACTCTTTGAAAGAAAACGCAAATTTAATCACTCCCTTATTTAACGTAGACTTAAATAGATTAACTCCAGGAGATGATCTAATATCTCCTATTACTATTGCTGACATCAAAGATATTATAAAAAGTATGAAAAACAAAGCCCCTGGACATTCAGGCATTAATAAACTAATACTATCCCACCTGCCTAATATAGCTATTCACGAATTATTAGATATTTTTAACTCTTGTTTATCCATAGGTTATTTCCCAACGAAATTTAAATTGTCAATAATGATTTTTATACCTAAACCTGGAAAAAGCACCACCTCAGCTAATAATTATCGTCCTATATCTCTCCTGGAAGTCCCAGGGAAAATATTTGAAAAAATACTACATACTAGAGTCTATAATTATCTAGAAATAAATGATTGTTTTCCCCCTAACCAGCACGGGTTTAGAAGAGGTAGAGGTACTCATACTGCACTAACATACTTATATAAAAAAATAGCCATCTCGCAAAAGTTCAGGCAAAAGTGCAATGTCTTGAGCAGGGATGTTTCCTCTGCTTTTGACAAAGTATGGAGAGATGGACTCAGATATAAAATCATAGAACTCCAGTTACCCCCACTAATAACTAAAATTTTATCAGATTTCATATCTAATAGAAGGTCAATTATCAAAATTAATGAATATTTAGGTACCCAATTTGAACTCAGAGCAGGGGTCCCTCAAGGATCAAATCTGAGTCTACTTCTCTATGCTATATTCACGAGAGATATACCCAAACCAGGTTTAGGTTGTTCAACTATTATATTTGCAGATGACATCACTCAAGTAATTCCTGACTATAATAAAAGATTTCTAGCATTTAAAACTCAGAGGGAAATACTTAGAATAAATTAATACGAGAAAAAATGGAAAATTAAAACTAATATTGACAATTTCCAACTTCTATCTATTTCTGCTCTTAAACCATTAGATGTAATAATTAATAACAATAGAATAAATTTCTCCAACAGTCTGAAAACCTTGGGCTTTACAATTAACAGAACAGGAATGAAAGCTCATATAAATAATAGAATAATTCAAAGTAAACTTGTCTCCACAAAGTTACGTAGATTTAACCTGCTCAAAACTAAAAATAGAGTCACCCTATATAAAACTTTAGTAAGACCTGTCTTAATATACCCCCCAATTCCAACTTGCATCTTATCAAAACGTAACCTTTCAAGTCTCCAAGCTATCCAAAATTTAAATTTAAGAAGAATTCTCTCTGAAACCCCACCATACATAGAGAGAATGGAAGAAATTCATAAGAACCTCAAAGTCGAACCAATTAATACTTATATTTACAAATTAGCATCCAGAACCTGGGGTAAAATGGAAATCGACTTTGAAGAATTTCTTCAAGAAACTAATGCTTTGAACACTTTAGAATACGAATTTATCAATGACCATGTCTGGTGGAAAAGAATTTCTCCGGTTTTTTCAGGACATCCACCAGAACCTATGTATAGTAAATAACGTAAAATCTCCAAAACCTCCTCATCATTATTAATTTGTAACTAAACAAAGTCATATTGGGCCAGTAAAATTATATCTAACAAAAACTTAGCACGAGGGTTTGCCCCTCTCTATTCATCTCTTACTTCCTTAAATTTCGTGCTTATCCCTCCAATCCTTCCCATCCTTTACCCCCATCTCCCCAGTGATGACACCCTGAATAGGGCTAAGAGAGTTCACTCGATGCCGTCACTATTCTTCCCCCACCTATCCTATCCCATCCCAAATAAATAAATGTCCAAAATATTAAAGGAAAAAAAATTGAGAACATTTTCGTGAGGGGAGAGAGAAGCTGCCGTCCAGTTCTGCCTTGAAGGAAATTTAGAAGAGTTGCCAGAGGTGAAGCCATCACATCACATTACCTAATTTTTTGTGTAAACTGGGGAAAGCTCTTAAGCCGTTTACCTGATCCTGTGGTTCCATATATTGTTAAAATCAGTATCCTTCCCATTTATATTAACTTGTTAGTTAGTTTGATACACGAAATAATTGAATAATTAAAAAAAAAAAATATCCACCTGTCAACAGTACTGAGTTAAGTTGCCAAGTAGTACAGCTGTCTTATTTTCTTCATTTTTTTTTTTTGCTTTTCTTTTAGCTTTCTCTTTTACTATTTTTTATTTTTTTATTTTGTATATATATTGAGTTAAATGTAAAGTCTAATCCTGTGATAACATATCTTGGTTAGCAAGTGAGTTTATCAGTTAGGAAGAATATATAGCAGAAACAGGTGGGTGCCACCTCAGACACCGGTTCGAATTTTTCCTTCAGGTTTGACTTTTGTTTTGTTGCATTTTTTTTTCTTTTTCTTTTTATCCTTAAATTACCATGGTCAAGTTTTTAAGTTAAGATGTGTGTTACCAGAGAAGAGATAAACTGAGTCACTAAATAGCACTTATATGGAGATATAAAAATTCTGTGTGAAGCTTAATTAAAAGTTTTTCTCTTTTTTTCCCCTCTTTCTCGTCTTCTTTCTATATTCTGTGAGAGGGAGAACATAAAAATGAGGCCATCTCTGTCCCAAACCTCCCCCATCCATGGGTCGGTAGGAGGGGTAGCCATTAGAAGACTTAAACAGAAAATCAAGAATTTAGAGGAAATGGTTATAAGCCTTGATGATAAAATTCGGAATATGGATGGAGAAATGAAAGAGAATGAAACACTCAGAGAGCAAATAAGATCTTTGGAGGAAGCAAATAAAGCACAAGGGCAGGACAGAAAGGCACTAGAAAAAAAGAATAAAGAAGCTGGAAGGGGAAAAGAGTCAACTAGAATCTAGAATTTCTAAACAAGAAGATAAAAACAAACAGCTGAATGACAACCTAAAGGAATTAGATGTTAGTTCACTGCTCTCTTCTGAGAGAGACGAGATTGCTGCTTGGAATGTCCAGATTAAGGAAAACATTGAACAGTTCAGAAAAGAGTTCCAGGAGCTGAATATGGAAAATGATGCCATGAAAACTTCCTTTGCTGATGCACTAAAGGGGAATGTGGCAGTAAAAGAGGCTGTAAAGGTGGTGGCACTGGAAAACATACAAACAGTTGACTATAAAGAGACAGTAATCGAAAAAATGAAAGACATTGTGATGGAAAGGGCAAACCCACTCTTCAGACAGGCACTTGATAAGGAGAAGACAGTGGTAATCTCAGGCATAAGCGAATCCCAGGAGCCAACATGGCAGGGGAGACTTGAAGAAAATAAAGCTAGGGTTGTAGACCTGATAAGAAAGCTTGGAGTAGTATGTGGTCCTGAGGATATTGTAAACATACACCAACTAGGTAAATATTCGAGGGAAGGAAAGCCAAGACCAACAAAAGTAACCATTGAGAGAGGGGAAACATGTATGGAAATATGTTGAGAAAAAAAAGTCTGAAAGACCTTCAAGAATTCAAAGAAGTGTTCATTAGACGATACAGAACACAGGAAGAGATGGGAAAGATCAAAAACTTGTTGCAAGAGGCAAGAAGGTTAAATGGTGAAAGAAATGAAGAAGAGA
The DNA here is from genome assembly GCA_037179515.1 of Halocaridina rubra. Classification (NCBI taxonomy): domain Eukaryota; kingdom Metazoa; phylum Arthropoda; class Malacostraca; order Decapoda; family Atyidae; genus Halocaridina; species Halocaridina rubra. The sequence goes on along the minus strand of JAXCGZ010018946.1, from coordinate 106,679 downwards.
AGAAAAATTTTCATTACAGAGTTCTTCCAGACAAAGGGGAGATAAAGAAGATAATGACAGAAGATCAGGGGATGGGGCCTCATTAAGATTGTTATACACAAATGCTGATGGATTAGCTGGTAAGGCAGTAGAATTAAAAGATAGGATTCACAACAGTAAGGCAGATATAGTAGCAATTACAGAGACTAAGTTGAGTGAGGACATAAACAGTGTCACAGTTTTTCCTAAGGGCTTCAGAATACTAAGGGTTGAAAGATCTGAGAGGACAGGTGGAGGGATAGCACTGCTCATAAGTGAAAGGATTCAAGTCGAAGAAATAAACTTGGCTATAGAAAGTGAGTTCAAGGAATTTCTTGTTGTTCGCATAAATACTGGGTCAGAGAGCATTATAATAACTGTTGTATACAACCCACCAAGGAACCAAAATAGGCTTGAAATTTATGAGGAAAGTCATATAGGTACTATTGAAGTCATAAACTCAGTTGTTAACATGGCACGGGAAAAAAATGTAGGATTTTGATTATGGGAGACTTTAATCATAAAGAGATAGATTGGATAAATCTTGACCCACACAGTGGTGAGGACTCATTCGGGGCAAGATTCCTAGATTGCGTACAAGGGAATTTCCTACACCAACATGTAATGGAACCAACAAGGGCCAGGGGTGGGGATGAGCCATCACTACTTGATCTAGTGTTCACAGATAATGTGTTGGATATTGAAAAAATTGAGTATGAACCACCAATTGGAAAGAGTGACCACTGTGTGTTGTTGATGGAGTATATCATTGAAGATATTCTTCCTGAGAGTAGAGGCACTGAGAACATGAGGAGGAACTATCCGAAAGGAGATTATATCAAAATGAATGAGCTTTTTGCAGTTATTGACTGGAGAACCTTATTTTACAACAAATCTGTACAAGAAATGTATGACATCTTTTGTGAGAAATATGGGAAGATAGTAGATTGCTGCATACCTGTCACCAAAGTAGGTGTAATTCATGCCAGAGAGAAATGGTTCGATAATGGGTGTAAAAGAGCTAAGGAGTGGAGAGACAAATGCTGGAAAAGGTATAGGAGGAGAAAAAACATAAATGCCTGGCAAACCTACAAAAGAGCAAGATATGACTACCTAAGTAAAAGGAGAGAGGCAGAGAGAGACTATGAGAGGGACATCACCAGGAAGGCTAAAGAAAATCCCAAGCTTTTCCACAGCTTTATCAGAGGAAAACTGAAGGTAAAAGAACAGGTTTTAAGGCTAAAGAGAGTGGATGGAAGCATCACTGAGACGGATGAAGAGATCTGCAAAGAATTGAACAAGGAGTTTCAGTCAGTATTTACAGTAGAAAATACCCCACCCCCTCATATTGCAGTGATAGAAGCTCAAGGGCCGGTATTAGAGAACATCAACCTTACAGCCACAGAGGTATGCAAAGCGCTGATGGATTTAGATGTTCATAAAGCTACAGGTCCTGATGACATATCCCCTCATGTGCTTAAAAAATGCGCAAACACAATATCAGTAGCACTAAGTATCATATTTAAGGAGTCACTGGAGTCGGGGGAGATTCCAAGATGCTGGAAACAAGCAATTGTGATACCTATCTTCAAAAAGGGAAGGAGGGATACGGCTCTGAACTATAGGCCAGTTTCCTTGACCAGCATAGTTTGCAAAGTTATGGAGAAACTACTAAGGAAACATATCTCTCTTCACTTGGAATCCTTGAACTATTTGTCAGTGAGGCAACATGGCTTCAGAGAAGGTAGATCAACAGTAACAAACTTATTAGAATTTTATGATGAGGTAAGCCAAATCTTACAGGAAAGAGAGGGCTGGACAGATTGCATATTCCTAGACTTCCAGAAAGCGTTTGACACTGTTCCACATGGGAGACTTATTAGGAAGCTGCAATCAATGGCTAGAATAGGTGGAAATGTTTTGGAATGGATAAAAACTTACTTAGAAGGAAGGGAACAGAGGGTTAGAGTAAGACACTCAGTGTCTGAATGGAGAAGAGTTAGTAGTGGAGTTCCACAGGGTTCAGTTTTAGGGCCACTTTTGTTCCTTGTATATGTAAATGACCTACCAGAGTCTGTAAATTCATTCATGAATATGTTTGCAGATGATGCAAAGATTGTGAAGAAAGTAAAAAACGAGAACAATGGTAGAGAACTTCAGGAGGATCTAAATAATCTGCATGAGTGGTCAGAAAAGTGGCTAATGAAATTCAGTACTTCAAAATGTAAGGTAATGAGAATGGGTACAAGTGCAAGAAGGCCCAAGCTTGACTACTCGGTGGCTGGAGTACAACTTCAAGAGACAGAAAATGAGAGAGATCTGGGAGTAAACATACTGGCAGATTTGTCTCCAGAAATACATATAAATGGCATAGTAAGGGCAGCATATGCATTCTTATCAAATGTAAGGGTAGCCTTCAGGCACATGGACAAGGAAATGTTCAGAAATATTTATGTAACCTATGTGAGGCCAAAACTCGAATATGCAGCCCCCTTTTGGAATCCGCACTTGAAAAAGCACATAGCTAAGCTTGAAAAAGTTCAAAGACATGCCACGAAACTGGTGCCAGAAATACACAATCTCAGTTATGATGAGAGGCTGAGGGAATTAGACTTACCATCACTCGAAGCTAGAAGATTGAGGGGGGGATATGGTGACAGTCTTTAAATTCCTTCATGGTTATGATAGAGTGGATAGGGATCAATATTTTGATATGGCTGGCTCTAGAACTAGAGGTCATAGTTTGAAGCTTCGTAAGAAAACTTCTTTGCAGGATGTAAGGAAATACTTTTTCAGTGTAAGAGTAGTTGATAATTGGAATTGGCTAAGCGAGGAGGTAGTTAATGCTATCTCAATCCATAGTTTTAAGGACAGGTATGATAAGTATCACTAAGTATAAAATGGAACCGATCAGGAGACGGGAAGATACGAGCTTTGGGCTCTTTCCCGTAAACACAATTAGGTAATCACAATTAGGTAATCACACATAAGTATCACTAAGTATAAAATGGAACCGATCAGGAGACGGGAAGATACTAGCTTTGGGCTCTTTCCCGTAAACACAATTAGGTAATCACAATTAGGTAATCACGCACACGCATCACTAAGCACAAAACGGAACCGATCAGGAGATGTGAAGTTACAAACGTGGTGCTATACTTAGGAATGAACGCATTTTATCTGAATGCCACTATGTTCATATTACAGATTCGCCAACTTCACTCGTGGCTTCATTTTCGCATTTAATTCAACTTCCAATCTCATTCGGGTCCAACAATAACCAAATAAGCACATTACATATGTGAAAACATGAACCTAGGACTTATAATTACTGAGTCAAGGCGCATTACATATGAAATGTGCTTATTTGGTTATTGTTGGACCCGAATGAGATTGAGAGTAGATTTAAATCCGAAAATGAAGCCACGAGTGAGGTTGGGGAATCTGTAATATGAACATAGTGGCATTCAGATAGAATGCGTTCATCCCTAAGTATACCAGATATAAGCTATAAGATTGGATTCCTTTAACCTTCTCTGGTGTAGTTGGTAACGCCTTGACTTAGTAATTATAAGTTCTAGGTTCAAGTCCCGGCCGGGGTAAAAAAATGATTCATGTTTTCACATATGTAATGTGCTTATTTGGTTATATATATATATATATATATATATATATATATATATATATATATATATATATATATATATATATATATATATTCAATTTCATCTTGTAAAGTAAGTAAGACACATATACCGAAATATGTTGTATTTAACGATGTTGTATGTTAAGATACATATATATCAGAGAATGAAGGATCAGTTGTTGGATTGATCCCACTAACAGGCTGAAAAGCCTACCTAGGATTAGAAACTTTATTTTAGAAATTGAGGAATCGAATAAAGGTACTCGTTAAAGTATAGATTGATAGATAAATAGATGCTCTGATAAATGATACTGAACATAAAAGCATTTATACTGATATTTTGAGGTAAATAATGAAAAAATTACATAAACTAATGTATTATCTTCTTATTATAGTCTCTGCGTCTCACATTTATAGAAAACGTACTTTTTTACTCCGGGCATAGAAAATGTAAAGGTTATTTTGGAAAATTAAATTTAACTTAATATTGTGTGATGGAATATAAATTTGGCGAGTAAGGTGTTAGGTAAATATGACAAGAGGAATTACAACTAATATTCTTATTATTATTATTATTATTATTATTATTATTATTATTATTATTATTATTATTATTATTATTATTATTATTATTATTATTATTATTATTATTATTATGTCATTAATATTAAAATCATTATAATCATCTTCATCATCTCTTTATATGCCACCTAGAAAGAAGCTTAACTCCCTAAGTATGGAAGGAACAAATATAGAAGTCCCTTAGCTATAGATGTTTCTCACTCCCAGTTCGAAAAAGCCATGAAATTGCTTTTAATGACATTGTCGAACTAGGATATGCCACAATACTGGTGCCAGAAATACGCAATCTAAGTAATAAGAAGAGGCTGAGGATATTAGACTTACCATCACTCAAAGTAGAATGTAAGGAAGTACTTTTTTAGTGTAATATTAGTTAATGATTGGAATTTGCTAAGCAAGGAGGTAGTTAATGCTAACTCAATTTGTAGTTTTATTGACAAATATGATACGTATCACTGAATACAAGAGAGGAACCGACCAGGAGACGGGGGAGTTACGAACATAAGGCTCTTTTCTGCTACCACAATTAGGTAAATACACACCAGGTAGCAGTTTGGCCCATGGCACCAGTTCCCCGTTGTGATACAACTGCAGGTCTTTTTGACTTATTAGGAATTGTCAGGACAACTCGATGTCCGTTATAGCTCCTTTCCTCTACACATCTAATATATTCCATCACATCTGACTAGTTACAGTACTCCCTATCTCTGTTTCCCTGTGATTTATGATTACTTACTGACTGGGCCCGATGAGGGCAGCTAATATTGCCTGTCTCAGTGTCACACATAAAAAAAGAAAGGAAATATATATATATATATATATATATATATATATATATATATATATATATATATATATATATATATATATATATATATAATATATATATATAGAGAGAGAGAGAGAGAGAGAGAGAGAGAGAGAGAGAGAGAGAGAGAGAGAGATACCCATTGTGATATAATACAAACTTGTCTTCAAATAACTTTAACAACATACCACTCAGTCTCTTCCTGACTTTTTGTTAATACATACTTTATTATCCCTTAAAAATAAAAAAAAATAAAAACTTCATTTCCTTTAAATGATATTTTTCCTATCCCATGCCTCTGCTGAACGCTTGCCACATTGCTTTACAGAGTCATGTCTCTGAGCAGTTTCTTCACATTTATCCTTTAATGTGTACACTTGGTATCAACAAAATCATGACCTTGTGTTGTACCACACATTTCACCCTCACTCCACGTAGTTGCTCAGACAATCATCCATCGAACTAAAACTCTTAAATAAACCTTCCCTGGAATACTTAATGCTACTAGGAACAGTTCATCTCGTCTCCTTTGCCTTTGAACATCAGAATTATATGTGTTTTACCAATCCTTTGAAGCATCTCCTTCCTCAAATATGACGTTAAGCCACCTACACAATCGTCACCATTCGGTTTTCATTAGAGCACTGATCACCACCTCTCACACTTAAGAAGTTCTATATTCCTCATCTTCCTGGACACAAACGTCCACCACGCCTTCTTCCTCGACGTTTCATTGTCAAGAATACTCCCTCGATCTGTCTCTATTCACTCAAATCTCTTCCCACCATTCCATCAGCCTCTTTCACCATCTCCTAACCTTCTTCCTTCACACTCTGTATTTTGCTTGCTTCTCAACAATGTTACTCTTTAATCTCTTGAAAATTTCTTTACAACTGGTCTTCCCATCTCTCATCGGTTTTTATCATCTCTCCAAGTGTCCACTTTACTTCCCTGTATATAGTAATGTATTCCTCTTCTGATTCTAGACTGAGCTCTTTAGGTATCTTTCATATACAATACTGCAGTTTTCTCCTTCATAAATTTACTGATTACGTTATTCCACAATACACCCTATTTCTATTTTTAAAGCTCCTCGCTCCATCTCAAGTGTACGCTATACTAGTGACTAAGAATTCCCCACTCCTAAACAAATTATCTCCCAAGCCCCTCTTCAAACATGCTATATCCTTATACTGATTCATAAGTTTTATTACCTCAACAAAACACTCTTATTTCTTCCATCCCCCTGAATTAAAGATTGTCTCCAATAAAATATAGTCCGACATCTCGAGCTACACCACAGATCACCTATACCTCAAGCAACATATCCTCAGTTCAATATATGTCCGCATATAATTAAGGAGTGCTTTGTGTCCGCATATATATATGAATTTGTCTCTTCTTAAAAGGTATTAGCTATGAATTTGTCACTTCTTACGAAAGGCATTTTCTATTACTGAATCTCTTTCTGCACATAGGTGTACTAAACAATGCTTACATTCATATCTTCCTTGCTCTCAAAATATTTCAGTTATACCCTCTATATCATCAACCTTTGCATTTATATCTCCACTAATTCTCATTTAATTCCCTTTAAAAATAGCCAGATATTAGCAATGTTTCAGCCAAAAACACCTCCCGTCACGCTATATCTCGCAACCTAGACCATGGCATTATTAACTACGAAGCTTACTGTGTTCATTATAACCTTCATCCATATTCATTTCAAATTAGTGCATTTTTACTTAATCACTCAATCCCACATATCAGCACTTGGCAGTAATGCTACTCCCTCGTTAGCTAAGGCTGTTTACACCTATGACTTATATTATGCCAGACAATTCCTATCTCTTTCCTTTTTACTTTCTTCCATTAAGTATCAAGACAGCAAGTGTTCTGTCAATCTAGTTTTTCCCAGTTTCCAATCACTTTATATCCACACTTCAACAGTGCTAGGTCATACATGTAACTCTGCAAACTGAAACATTACCCCAACAGGTCCCCATTTCTGTAGGTTGTCTCATACCTAGAAACTTTTGTGAAGATAGAAGGCTTGCTAGCCCCTTTTGCTCCCCCTATCTCCTTCAATTGTTTCATGCGAGATGCAGGAAATTGGGTGGGGAATTCTTTCTCCCTAAACACCAAGAATAATTTTACAAAGTTCTTATAGGCATGTAAATTTGACTCAAATTATGCTTAGGGGTTTCTTTTTTATAAATTCTTTTGTATATACTTTTAGTGAATATACAGTATATTTTTAAATCCCATTCGTTTCATTCATGAAGTTTTGGTCTTTTCCACTCATTAAACAGAAATAGTTTACACTACTCAGGAAAGTAAAGCTATTAGTGCATATACACCATCAATGAAAAATAATCTCTAAAAATTATTGCTTTTAGGTTAAAGATCACATATTATCTGATCAATTGTATAATGTTCATTATACATTTCTCTGCTCATTACAGGAGCTATCTATTGCCCAACATCATTCTAAATCACCCATATATCATATAATGTTATACCATCTTCTTCATTCGGCTAAAAGTAACCTTGCAAGTACTGATACAAGACAATGGTCCTCAACTTGTCTACAGAAAGTAATGTGGGTCAATATAAAATGAGAAAGAACCTAAATTTAGGTTTCAGATAACCATGAAAGGAAAAGCATCATTTTCAATAAAATACTAAGGGTATCTTTTCAACTAAGTAAATATTGTGAAATTATTTTGATAAAGATATTTGTGTATCATCTGTACATTTTTAAAAAGAAATAAAGAATATTTCCTTAGATGTCAGAGGTTCAATTTTTTCTTGCTTAAAATAATGTTGAATATATTGTTAATGGAATACGCGTATTGACCTATAATATGAAGTAACATAGTTTACTTGTCTTTTTTGCATTGTAGATGTGAAAATTATATTAATAATTACACTTTTTAGTTCATTATGAAAAGTGTAAGTAATACATATTATTAAATATGCATATGAAAAACTTCGATCATAAACTATAAAAACCATAAATATTCCTCTCAAATCAAAATGTAAAACTTTTTTTCACTCTAACTCTTCACTTCTTGAATATTCCTAATAGAAAGTAACTTCATGCCATAAGAAATACAAAAATGCTCATAATTCAAAAGTCAAGAACCTACCAATTATATCAAGATGGAATCTATATAATTATTAAATATTATGTTTACTCTTTTGCAAGAATACATCTATACACCACTTCATCATTCTCACTAATTTACATCAAATTATATGACACTGCTTATGACCTATAGTCAAGTCCCTGACATGAGTAAATATTGTGTTGTTGCTCTCATCTGATGCCTTATACTCTATACTAAAGTCTCATGTTATTGATTCAAAAGTAACTATGCATATACCCTCCATACCACTCCATGTTGTGTCTTGGAACACTCCATACATTCAAACTTAGATCAGATTTCGCATAAATCTGCTTCAATTGTATGAAAGTGGCATGAGGAAGACTGCCAAGCTGCAATTCTTTCAGTTGGGTAAGAAGTTCAATCAAATAAACGTAAAATGAGATTCCAACATTTTCTGTGTTACCATACTCAGTCAAATCTCTCAGTGTGAAATTGAAATTCCGAAAGCTCAGTCTTAGGGTACGTATTCTATCCAGCATTTTGCTGTAAGCCAATGACATCAGCCACTCACATGGTTGGTCACAAAGTACCAGAGATAATGAACAAAGCTCGGGGCTATTCTTAAGGAGGAGCTCAATGAAATCATGTACACTAGGAGCAGATCTCTCCGTGGAATGTACTGTTAACGAATGTAACCTCAGCAATGATTTTTTCAACTTTAAAATACTTTCAGAGCTGACATGCATCATGCTTACTTTTATTCTTAGCATTTCCAAATTTGGACAAAGAGATAAAATGTCACAGAGTGAATTCAAGTTAATATTTCCCTCTATAAATATATGAAAGGAGGTTAGAGTACACCCTACATCATAAAAGAACGATTTATATGAATTATCCATAGAAATACGACGGAATGGCTGCTGAAGTATGTATAAATAAAGTGTCTGACAATCTAACTTTGATAGAAAACTCCTGGAGAAACTGATCAATTCTTGCAATGAAGCTTTCTTTATCGAGCCTTCATGACTACCAGCAAGCAGATTGTCCAAAAGAGTATATTCTGATGATCTCTGAATCAAACTGACCTGATGAACACACTTCACAGGTAATTCAATATCTGTTTTGGAAGGGGAAGACCACGAATACCATTTCAGCAGTCCATTCAGGCTACAGCTTCTTACATTGTACACACTATTCATCAAACAATGCGGTAACCCACTGGATCTGATGGGTGAAAACGAATGTAAAGGCCCACAAATAACATTCATAGTATGGGAGTAAAAATGTAGCAGTACATATATAAAAATTGATAGTGATTCATTCTTTCTGGGCTTGTCTACATCATTCATTCTTCCAAAGTTAATAAATCTTAAATTTTGAAATGTTAGTTGCTTATGTCTCTCTGAGCGTGGCCTGTTCTCAGCAAATTCCATAACAGCAGAATAATCCATTCCTCGAAAGAATGTCCTGTACAGTTCACCTATAGGTACTAAAACGGCTCCTAAGCACTTATCCATTTGAAATGACTCGATATTTGGGCTATTCATTTTAAGAGAAATCAAGACCTCCTCACAGATGTTATGATGCAAATCCACTCGTTTTAAACAAGGGGAATTTTCAATAATGACAAGTAAGACCTCAGGACTGCCGAACTTTATGTGGTGGGTTGATAGCTCTTCAACTTGAAATGGGGTAAAAGACTGGACGATCTTGGTAAAGTGTGGGCAATCTTTTCTCCATAACTCACAGTTGACCTGAAAGGATATTTGGAACATTTGAAAGACTAAAACTATATCAAAAATCCAAATATTAAAAAATAGTACTGCTTAACTGGAACAATTGTAAGCTTTTTGAATACCACTTCGATCATAAGTTATTGAAAAATATCCAATATAAACAAAAACAAACATATATCTGTCATTTATTTATATTTCTCCGTTTAAAGGTATTGGCTAATTTACGAGTGTAAATTGATTTGGGACTTCTGAATGAAACAAAAAGAGGGTGATTTAGGTAATTTTTTGCTAGACCAAACAGCATGATTATTTTTATATCCTTACAGCATCATATGTCATAATGGAAATTGCATCAAAATATATGAGAACAAAGACATATAAAGAGGTAATTATCAGTCTCATTTATTTAAATAAAAATAATAAGGCACGGTACATATTATTTTATAGTGTTGCCATATCTCGCTGGAGCTAGCTGAGTGGCTATAAAAATACATATTAGGTAGCAAACGCTTTAAAAGTATCTCCCTTCCTTGTCTTTTTTATCATTTGTTGTTTGGTAGGAAATGATATCAGAGGAAAGAGAAATTGCTTGCCCTTTGCTTGTTTATTCCTCTGGTTGCCTCCTTCGAAACAGAAGACAACACAGGGCAAACCCACATGGCACCCTTTTTATCCACCACCACAAAGGATATGATTATTACTTGCTTAGTACAACATGAAGGAAAAAAGGGAATACAAGGGTGTAATTCATTCGTCTTCACCATTGGGTATATCCTTTACCATCCCCTTTCACTACACAGAGGGCATACAAAGCAAAGTCTTCACCCCATACCACTAGGAATGTCCTCTTAGTCAACATCTTTCATGAAATACACTTTTTTTGTGTTTTTCCAATTTAAAATTGGAAAAACACAAGTTATATACATACCTTAGGTATAAATGGAAACTGAGCAGCATCTGCACATCCTCCTACTTTTGACGCAAACAGCAACTCTAAAAGAAACTTGAAAAGGGGAATATGCGATAAAGGATCAATCAATTCCAATTTCTTTGTCATGGCCTCTCTGATCTGCTTTCTTATGTGACTACTGGCACTTCCAAGCAACTCATTTTCGTTGAACCAACAGCTGATCTGGCTGAGTTTCTCCTGGAAGAGGAAATAGTGTATGACTGTACTCGCTAATTTCAAAATTCCAAAGGAGCTCTTTATTTTGTATGTTACAGTCAATAGAGACGTCTTGACATCCGGGAGAGTGAGAAAATTCTTCTGCATTGGTACCCAATGAATAAAAGACTTCTTGTTAAAGGTTATTTCTGGCAAAGAGTTCTGTATGTCAAGGGGAGAAGTTCTCTAATTTATTTATAAGATTACATGTAAATATTGTGATAAGCACTGTGTTGGTCAGGCTAGCAATTCCTCAGATTTTCTAGTTACCCAACATAAATAAGAAGTTCGAAATGGTCTGTTGTCCGGTCACCTTTCAAGTACTGCATAAGTTGATTGCAATCAACATACTGACTGGAACAATGTTTCTATTTTAATAAGAAGCAAGGATACTCTTACCATAAACATCTTTGAATTTGCACTTATTAACCTAACTGAAGACACAAATAATAATTTAAGTCATGATTTATTTGTAATTGATCTTATACAGTATTACCAAAAAATCTTTATGCAAGTTTGCACAGGAATTTAGGAAATATGTACAACTAATTTTGTGTAATTAGCAGTTATTATTATCATTATTATTATTATTATTATTATTATTATTATTA
>JAXCGZ010018946.1:25000-90000 GCA_037179515.1 Halocaridina rubra | reverse complement strand
CTATGCATGTGAAAAAAATATATAAAAGAATAAGCCCTAAATGACTGCATCAATTTAGGCTTCATCTGAGAACCAGGCATATCATGAACAATTAGAAGCGACTCACTAATGAACTTACAAAAGATTCTGCACAGGAATATTAAAGATGAATGGTTAATGTTTAATACTATATCTGTTTGCATTTGTAATCACATGTTTTTTAGTAACACAGTTTTAGTCCATATACAGAACGAATGGCCTACTTTGCGGGTAAGTACTGGACACTAAGCTGGGTTAGTTCGAGGCTGGACAATTGCCCAACAGAACGATTTCCCCTTAGGGCAACTGCCCCTAAGATATTGATGCTGGAGTGTGATTCCTATCTTCATTGGGTTCCTAACCCATAACTTAACCTAACACAACCTAATGCACCCTACCTAAGCGAACTCGACACGACCTGACACAATAATAACATAACCTGACAGAACCTAACTAAACCAAAACTAACCCACCAAATTAATGCAATGAAGGGGAAAATGCCCACTTTTGCATTGAGTTAGAAGCTATTGTAACATATCATAATTAACTAAGGAATACGATTTAGAACGTTATTCATGGACAAGAATACCTGGTAAAGTAAAATAAGCCATTTTCCCCTTTAAGGAGAAAAGGGGTGCTTTGAGGAGTCACATTGATGACAAACATCAGTACACGCAGTGAATGTGGCCAAAGTGACAGCCTTTTTATCGCCCTCACTCATTTAAATATTTTCATTCAAAACTTTCTTGAATATATTCAAAATATCTACATATAATTAGAGTAGTGAAATTGTTCCTACGGAAAGATCTAGTTAACCTACGTCATTATTATTATTATTATTATTATTATTATTATTATTATTATTATTATTATTATTATTATTATTATTATTATTATTATTATTATTATTATTATTATTATGTTGTTGTTGTTGTTGTTGTTGTTGTTGTTAGAATAATTTTAGCTATACTATTTCATAAGTCAGCTTAGTCAAGTAATTTCAAAATATAACAAAAACTTTGATTTTTTTGTTTTTTCACTTTTATGGAATGGTCAAATAGGTAGCGATCTGCGTAAAACTAGGAGGTTAATAACGAAGAAACTTCGAGTTTATGTACGCTAATTTTCCCTATCTTTACTTATATACAATGGCCAGTATCATCTCCCTTGCAAAGGGGGTTGACGAGTTAAAACATATTAGTTTTGGGTGAATGCGCGTGCTTTAACTCCGTCATCCCATAAGGGGGGTTTACACGGTCAAACGGTTCGTCGAACGCGGTTCGACAGACAAGTGTTTGAAGTGATGTTCGAACGTGTGAACGGGGTATTTGGTTGTCGAACACGTTCGACAAACGTGTTCGGCAACCAAATAGCCCGTTCACGCGTTCGAACATTACTTCAAACACTTGTCTGTCGAACCGCGTTCGACGAACCGTTTGACCGTGTAAACCGCCCTTTACAAGTGGGATTTGCGGTCTTTGTAAGTGTGAATGTATAAAACATATTTTGCCCCTAATAAAAGATGCATAAATGTTTGGAAAATTAATCTTGCATACATATATTTTCTCCTGCTTTGTTATATTTTGAGATTACTTAACTAAATTGACTTATAATGATGTAGCTAAAATTATTACAAGCAAAAGTAAAACGGTTTAGTAAATCATCATTTAAAAGTTACATTTATATGATATATCTTATTAATTCACTAGAAAGTCTTCGCAGGTAGTTATTCATTAAATACATCACAAGTAAAAAGTACAGTAACTTATTTTTATATTTAGATATTCTTTTTTTTTCGTATTATGCTTCAATTCCCAGGCATAGTACATAAGGTCTAAAACTTTATTCAAAAGCCCCAGCTACGTTGCCATTATCAAGTCATTTGACAGTAAATACCCTAAAGAAACTTCTTTCACCGTAAGTACCTGTCCACTCATACGATGAACAAGTACAAGGTGTTGCGCTTTTTGCATTCAATGCGCAGGGATATATAATTGCATGGTATGCCCAAGCGAGGGCAACCATGTCAGGCGGTCTACATATATCTTGACCGTTCATGTAATACATCCTGACAACACAGTATGTAATTTCTCTAGAATATTTAAGCAAAATATGTTATCGAGTAAAACTACAGTAAAACCTGAAAACTTCTATTATGATCAAAGTTGCACAAGATCCATGTGACTGGAGAGGAGATCACACACACACACGCTAGCGCGTAAATTATCTTGGGCAACAACGAGTGAAAATTTTGGTATTTGATATACGAACATAGTCTGAGAGTGTTGAACACGTTATTGTTTACAGCTGGAGATACAGAATAGGAGACTTTTGGCGACTGTCAACACAAAAGGGGTCACTGCGTCAGTTGCCTCTCACAACTTCTATCAATCACAGGAACATTTTTTTTTTTATTGTTACACAAAAATCAGGCTATTCGCTTTAAATACCTGATGCTAATACGTTATTCATGAATATGTATATATTGATTATGATATTCATTTCATGCATGCAATCTGATTAATAAATATATATATAATGGATCTGTCGGCAATTTCGTTGAAGGCTTAAAGAGAACAGTTGCATGTGAATATTTTTTTCCATCTTGTTTTTCAATATAGGCTACTTTATGCGCAGTGCTGTGACTTGACAAGTAAGTCTTAACAAAAATAAAGAATGTTAATATATAGATTAAGGTAAATTAATATAAATTTTATTGCAAAAGAAAACAAATTCGAATTTTTCTGTATCTTGGCATGGCCTCTTGTTACCAACAGAATGCTAACTGGATCCCTTCATAGGCAGATGTTTGGGAAGGTTGGGGATCCCTGCGGGGGTTCAGCCATAAAGAAAGTAAGGAAAGTATGGAAAGTAAACAAATAAGCAAGCATTTATTTCCATTTTCCAATGGCTATTCTTCTACAAAACTAAGAGTACTCTTATAGGTAGACATGCAATTGAGTAAATAAGTAAGAAGTAATACATACACTTACAGTGAACAGAAATATAACTTTCTTAGAAAATTAACATTACCTTTAATTAACAGGTGAACAAGAAGAGAAGAGGAAAGACAGGGCTAGGAAACTCTATGATTATAGTAACACAAGACGGGAAATACGATTGCTTAAGCACAAGGATAATAACAAAAGGGTAGAGGCTAGCTTCTCTTTATAGATTTCAACAAATATCGTATGTCCTAAAAGGGTCATGAATCTGTAACTATTAACAATGGAAAGTATTTAACAGATTAAGAAAGACTTGGGAAGTGAATGCAAGTTTATACATTTTTCCTAAAACCTTGATGTAGCAAAAAAGCGTCATAAACATTAAAATACATTGTCAAAACGTAAGTTCAGTTGAGTACAGATAACTAAAGATAGAATAAAAAATGTGATTGAGAATGTCGGACCTTTGTTCAGACAGGCGCTATAGGTGTATGCAGATCTAATAAATCAGCGTGGAAAGATTGTACTGACTTTTAAAACTTGGTTGTAAAATATGGAGCGCACGCTAAAAGAACGTTGGTCTAAAAGACATTGCTAGCATTCATAGAGTTGGAGAAAATTCTTTGAAGAGGAAAAAAAAAACGTCTTCCTTTGTTAGGAAGACGTTGTCAAAAATATCGATAAATAAGTGAGACCGTTTTCATTTAGTGTGAGAGATCAAGGGAACTGGTCACAGGTAGCTGAAAGGTTAAGCGAGAAAATGGGTCATTCAAACAAAGGGATGATGAGGAGAATGATAGGGATATAGCCCTAATGAGGCTATATTAATAGAGCCTCATTAGGGTTAATGCGCACAAATCTGATAAGATAGTCGGCAAGGCATTGGAGATCCAGTTCTAAGAAATTATATTTGGTACTAAAGGAGATGTAATAACAGTTACAGTTTTAAATGATAAAACATGAAAACAATCTTTCTTTGCGAATATACAGTAATGAGAAGCGAAACCTCTGTGAGTAATGGAGGAGGGATATCTTTAAAAATCTGAGAACAGTTCAGGTTGAAGGAATGAATATGGCCAGAGATAAATCTTCAATGAGTTTGTCGTATCCTACTTGAATGACGGGTTCATAAAGTGAACCAAATTAATTTTATTTCCAAGTTACACAGTTTATTAATGACACTTATTTTTTTTTATGAGTGTGGCACCGGGACTCAGTCGGGTGCCAATAAAATGAGAAGGAAAGTATAGAGAACGGAGATGGGAAGTGGTGTGACTTGTCCGATGTGAAGGGATGGTAAAAGTACAGTATTACGAATACACTAACAATATTCGGTATACATTTAGGTAAATGAAAATATACAAATACTAAAAATATATAAGAAAATATTAAAATAGTAACATGAAACATAACTGTACAAACAACAGGCAAATGAAAAAGCAGTATTAAGAATGATGATATAATACATAAAGATACATTTCAGGATAATAATAATAATAATAATAATAATAATAATAATAATAATAATAATAATAATAATAATAATAATAATAATAATAATGATATTTTCTCTATTGCATATATGCTGTAATCTTATCATCAGTCCTATTTAACTTACCTACTTAACTGCTTATGATTTCACTTATGCAATAATTTAAGATTTCTTAATTTTGTATCAGTTAAGCTCCTGTGTTAATAAGTAATGCAAATTAGATATAAAATTCAAGTATTTTATTATATGTGTTTATATGTAAAGCTCTAAAAAAAATTATTTTTCATGAGAATTATTTATTGCCCGAATCTGTTATATATATATATATATATATATATATATATATATATATATATATATATATATATATATATATATATATATATATATATATATATATATATATATATATATATATATATATATTTTTTTTTTTTTTTTTTTTTTTTTTTTTTTTTTTTTAGAGTGTGACACCGGGATAGGCAGAAACTGCCCTCATCAACAAAGGCCCGGGCACGAGATAATACAAGACGAAGGAAAAGAAAAAGTTAAGGGCAAGGCAGAGATGAGGTAATGTCACACAAAGGAAAACGACAGACAGAAAAAACAGTCAAAGTAAAGAGGACCCAGAGATATGGAGGACTAGGCTCTGAGATGACGATAGATCTGCTTTTTGAAGGATGAAAGGTCATAAGAATTAGGAAAGACAGAAGGAGGAAGAGAGTTCCAGAGTCTGGAGGTAGATGGGAAGAAGCAGTCACTGCACCGACCAATCCGCGAGCTACAAATCTCCACACAGTACCTGTGAGATGAGGCCGCTTGGCGAGTGTTACGTGGCCTCGGCAGTGGAGGAGGGATGCAACTCGCCAACTCATCAGAGCAGCGATGGAAGTAGTAGCGATAGAAAAGCGAAAGGGAAGATACCTTACGGCGAAGAGAGAGAGAATCCAGGTTAGAAGTAAGAGAAGGATCATTAATGAATCTGACTGCCTTAGATTCAACCCTATCAAGAAGATAAGTAAAGGAAGAAGCACCCCAGATGTGTGAGCAGTATTCTAAGCAGGGGCGGATAAGACCTTTGTAAATTTTAAGTAACTGCAATGAGAAAAAGTAATAACGAAAACGAAACAAAACCCCCAATTTTTTGGATGAAGATTTAGAAATTTGGATTATGTGATTCCTCCATGACAAGTTAGAAGCTGTATGGATTCCTAATATATTGATAGAGTTAAGAGGGTAAATTTCATTAGTTTCGAAGACAATAGGGTTATCAGGAGGAGAAGGAGATAAAGAGATAGCCAGAAACTGTGTCTTGGAGGCATTGAATTTAACTAAATTTTGAGTGCCCCATTCAGATACTCTCTGCAAATCGGAGTTAAGAGTAGAAGAAAGAGTGATACGAGATTGATTACGAGTAACAGATGAAGGTTGTGAAGAAAAGGCAGAGGAAAAGTGAAGGGTAGAATCATCGGCAAAGGCATGAAGAAGAGAGGTAGATGGGGACTGTAGAAGATCATTGATGAAGAGAAGGAAGAGAGTAGGTGAAAGAACAGAGCCCTGTGGAACACCACTGGACACAGAGAAAGGGCTAGATGTCGCGCCATCAACAACTACAGATATAGAACGGTCAGTGAGAAAACTGGAAATCAGAGAACAGAAAGAAGGGGTAAAGACGTAGGCAGGGAGTTTGGCCAACAGAGCCTTGTGCCAAACTCTGTCAAAAGCCTTAGAGATATCAAGGGCGACGACAAAGGATTCCCCATAGTTCCTCAGAGAAGATGACCATACATGAGTAAGATAGGACAGGAGATCACCAGTGGATCTTGCCTTGCGGAAGCCGTACTGGTGATCAGAGATAAGTGAGTTAGATTCAAGGCGTTTCAAGAAGTGAGCATTGAGCAAAGTTTCGAAAACTTTAGCAATAGAGAAGGTTAGAGCAATAGGTCGGTAGTTAGAAGGAATAGAGCGGTCACCCTTCTTAGGAACAGGTTGAACTAGAGCATGCTTCCAAGATGAAGGATAGATACTGGTTGACAGAATGAGGTGAAAAAGACGGCAAAGCACGGGAGCCAGTTCATCTGCAAACTCCTTAAGGAACCTTGTAGGGATACCATCGGGACCAGATGCCTTGTTTGTCTTTAGTGAGCGAAGAACCTTATGAACTTTGCGTGAAGAAAGGATAAGGGAGGGCATAGGGTTAGAGAGGGGAAAAGACTGAGGAACAGGTGCACTGGAATCGTTGATAGAAGAGTTGGCAGAAAAATGAGAGCCAAAGAGAGTGGCTTTGTCAGTGGGAGAGCAAGCTATAGAACCATCAGAACGAATGAGAGGGGGAAAGCTTGAGTTACACAAGTTTTTGGAGAGGTTTTTGGCTAAGAACCAGAAGCATTTGTCAGTGGGAGAGGAGTTAAGGTCATCAACTTTCCTTCTTATAATATATATATATATATATATATATATATATATATATATATATATATATATATATATATATATATATATATATATATATATATATATATATATATATATATACTCGACACCAGGACGGGCCAAAAAAAGTAAATAAATATACCCTCATAGGGGCCTCGGCACGAAGAGAACAATGTAAAGAGAAACTGAGATGGAGACTGTTGTGACTTGTTAAATAGGAAGAGATAATATGAAATGAGTAACGAATAAGCAAGAATATTCGGTGTTGATGTAGGCCTAGAAAAAAGAAGAATATGTCCTCTCTAACAATGGTAACCATACTTATCCTTTGCCTTTTCATCCCCAAAGTACTTATCAAGTTGGTGAAAGCTAACAATAATATCTGGACCACATAATACTCCAAGCTTCCTGGTCATTTCTTAATCTATGGCCTTATTGTGTTATTGGCTCTGTTGTCATGCTGACTCTTGAGATGCGCATAGGCCTGAGATTATCACTGATTTCTCGTTATCAAGTTTTTATTTGATCAAATGGCTTGCTTTCTGAATCAATATTCTCTCATTTCTTTCGTTTACTGTTTCTAAGTAATCAACTGGGCCAACTCTAAAACTGATTCCTTTATTCCCATATATCTTTTACTGCAAATGAGAACGTATTTGTAATACTTGCCTAGTTTGTATTCATATCCTGATAATTTTCATATGGACTGGACAGTTTTTTACGTTTCATTTATAGCTATTAGTCCCAATTAGGGGGTGGACACAGATGAACTGAAACTGGGGAATTAAGGCTGAATGCCCTTCCTATCTCCCCGCCAAGTCCAATAAGGGTCCATCACCTCCCTGGTTCCGTACCATCCCTGGTCATTCAGTCAACCGCTTTCACTGCGGAGGCCCCCTCTTCTGAACTGTATAATATTTTTCTTAATTTGAACATACAAGCTGTACATAAATTCAATTATCCTATCACCAAACTTTTTGCTACTATCCTCTACTTTGTGCATTGTTTTCTCCTTTAAGCTTTTTATTTTGTTTTCTAGTTCTTTCTTCCTTCCTCTTGTATCTTATTTCTCCTTCCAAGTATTTTTCGGAGCATACTATTTTCCATCTCTTAGCATTTTACATGCAATTTTTTAGTCACGCCTTTAAACAGAATGTCACTGTATTTGCACAAAATGTATATTTTTTATGTTTTGGGGACGACTAACGTGGGTTCGATCTCAACGCGTATCGTTAGGAAGGCATCCAGTTTTAATCTCCCATCTACAATATTTCCATAACCACCCTCATTCCAAATGGGGACTAACTGTTAAACATAAAACAGTGCATGATATAGTGTTCATAAAGAATACAAAAATCCGTACACTATCCAGCAACTGGTCTAGCGTGTTATTTCCATTGCTTCCAAAAATTCATAATCTTCTCATATGTCGTACAAAACTAACCCTTATAATACTGCATGACTAAGGCCAAACCTCCTTACCAAATCTCGTATAGACCATAGTAAGAGGGAGAGTTTACCCAATTCATGCCGTATGGCAGAGCACCAAAACTAGTACAGCAGCTATAATTTTCAAAATTTGAATGGTCACAAATATTTAATTTGAAAATTATTATTATTATTATTATTATTATTATTATTATTATTATTATTATTATTATTATTATTATTATTATTATTATTATTATTTTCTCGGGTTCCTGCGGTTTATCTTCATGTAGTAATTTATATGGGATAAGGGGAGCGATGATAGGTCAGTGATAGAGCAAGCGAGGTGTCTTGAATATATTTCAAGACAGTTTATTTCTACGTACATTATGTAAGTGTTATTTTGCATATAGTTTCGTTTATTGTAACGTAAGTGCATGAATGTATACTTTTAGACTTAGCATGTATACTTATTAAGTTCTATCATGTATACACGTATATTCGTATGTATAATGTGTAGTTTATTAGGGAGGCTGGCCGTAGAAGACGTGGAGAAAGGAATGTAGGTCACTAATGGATTTTAGCCATTAACCCTTCACCTCCTTGATAACGCTTATTGCATCGCCTCGTTGAACAAAGAACTGTTGTAAGCAAGTCATAACTCAACTTAGTCCTAGTACCAAGGACCCCGACAAACTAGAGGAGTTTGTGGGACTTTCTTACAAATAATTAGTTGCCGTCGTGAGATGCTACGAGGCACTCATTTTTACTGTGTTTATTGACAGTACTTATAAGTTTATAATTAGTTGTCCTCGTGAGACGTTACGAGACACTCAAGTAAAAACGTGATAGAGATACGTGGATCAGAAGATATTCAATAAGTTTGATTGGGAATCCCGTGATTGCTGACGACATCAGGGTTATCCGGATAGATGAGTACAGATGCAATGCAGATTTACCTTATTTCTAACAATATTTATAACTACGTGTGAGGGACAGAATGAGCTCATTTAATTGGACACTCGTAGGTAGAATGTATGTTAGAAAATGTATTATTCTGGATGAGGAAGTTTTAATTTAAGGTGAGGAGAGTTTATTTAAATATTCACATATCAACAGTTCATAAACCCCCTTATAAAATATTTGCATGTATGTCTATGCATGTAATATTAATTATATTTATTGGTAGAGGATTTAATTTTGAGATCGTGGTAGGCCTCTACTGAAGCCGTGTCAGGATTTCCGAATTTAGGGGGTTATAAGATCGAAGGGTAAATAACACACAGGAAATCCTCCACAGCTTTTGGTCCTTCGAACCGGATGAGAATTGGTGTGGTAATGGTGAAAATAGTGTACATTTTAGATAAGCTCCCACCTTGTAAGAAGTTAGTGTAAAACTCTATGGTTAAAATCGTCCACATTTCAGCGAAAACAGGGAGGAGCATTGCATGTATTTGCATGAATATTGCAAATATAACTTTGAAATTTAAGTGTTTGTTGAAATAAATAAGAGAATCCATTTCCCACGTGGATACAGCGTTTCTCTATCTGTGGAAACGAAATATACTTTCGTAGTTGAGCGTCCATTAAGTAATTTGGATATTAGTACCCAATTTCGGCTGGGTGAACAGTAGTTTTTAGGGATTTGTGTGTTTACATATCTCCCATTTAACGATATCCAGAATGTCGTGTTGATTCCTTTGTTTACGTAAATAAACAGAAGGTAGTGACCCACCTACTGCTAGGTGCACAGTGTCGTTTATCTGAGGAACAGTGTGGTTTGCATTACACTCTCCATTTACTGTTGCTGACTTAACAGTGTCGTTTAATTGATGAAAAGTGTGTTTTACACTTTGAGGATTGGCGTCATAATTGACGCAATTAAATAACTGTATGTTATTATCTTGAGATTTGGAAGATTGTCCTTTGATACTCTTTACAGAGTGATTGTTTGCTGCATTGTGGATGCATAAAGAAGATCGTGGATTCTTTGCTGATAAAATTGCATCAACTATTTGTTTGTTGTTTTATGTTCTATTTGCTTTCTCAATATGTCGGTTAAACCTGAGGCATTAAAACGCCTTCGGGAATTGGTTCAACGTGATTGTGTTCAGTGTCAAACAGAACTTGCCAAAGATGATGAGACACTTGTTGTTAATTATTTAGAAAGATGTCACCATACGCTAACAGAAAGATTCGGAAGATATGATTGGAAATATGAAGAATATGTCGAGAATAAGCCCCTTAAAAAGGATTCTGAAGAGGAGGATACAGAACATGACAATCTAGCTGAAACAGTAAATAATATTAGCTTAGCTGTCCTAGAACGGATTCGTAAGTTAGGAACTATGGAGAGTACTAGAGCTCCTAGTTCCGAGAGTTCAAGCCTCCCCAGTGGGCAACCCACACCTAAATTTCCTGAAGTAAAAATACCGCAGTTCTCTGGAAACTATGATGAATGGAACGAGTTTTGGGATACGTTTGATAGTTTAGTACATAATACTTCTATGCCAACTATGACAAAGTTTACCATCTTGAGAAATGCCCTTAAAGGAGATGCAAAAGACACCATAAAGGGATATCCTGTTGCTAGTGAGAGTTATGATGAATGCATTCAACAGCTGCAAGCTGTTTATGCCAGCAAGGACAGGATTGTACGAAATTTAATGAGGAAATTGGTAAAAATATCAACTCCCTGTTCTAATTATTCATCACTTTTTAAGTTCAAGCAGGAAGTAGAAGCCATTACTCGAAGTCTGAAAAATTATAAAGACATGGAGAACACTGATTGGGTGTTTTCAGAACTCGTGATGATGAAATTGCCAGAAGATGTTGAGAACTGGATTAGCATGAAAATAGACACAAAATATCCTACATATGAAACCCTCTTGAAGGAACTGGGAAAATATGTATATCATATAGAGGGCAACAATACAAAAGGTAACACAAAGGGAGAGACCCAAACCTCCCAGAGAGATGAGACCCAGTCCTATAAAAAGAATGTGGGTAGTTATGGTGCTACTGCAAATGTAGTAAATAGTAAAACAGAATGTGTATTCTGTGGTTGGCAAGGTCATAAGTCTGAACAGTGTAATAAAGTAGTAAGCATAAATGAACGCAGAGACAAATTGAGAAACAATAACAAATGTCTGAGATGTACTCAGTCAGGGCATTATGCAAATGAATGTTACACTCAGTTAAAGTGTAAGAAGTGTAAGAAAAATGGTCATCATGCAGCCTTGTGTTATGAACAAGAATCAAAATTTCGCAGAAGGTTTGAAGAACCTACATTTCTGAATGAACAGTCAGGAAATGGTTCAAATTTAGATGAGTCAAGCAATGAGCAAGAACATTCTGACTCAGGAAAGGACAAGAAACATGTTGGTGTGATGACTATGAAGGCAGTACAAAGGCAAATGGTGAAGCCGAGTTTACCTTCATGTGCTCTGCCTACTGCAAGTGGAAAAATAAGCAGCTCAAAGGGAAATCTTTGGGTAAATACTAGGTTATTCTTTGATACAGGTTCCCAGTGTTCCTTTATAACTAGGGAATTAGCTGATAGGCTTAAATTAAGCCCAGTAGATGAAATGTCTCTTGGTATTGATGCATTTCGTTCTGAGATGAAGAAAGGAAGTTTTCCTGTCGTAAATGTAGTTATCAAATTGGGGAAAAGAAGAGCTAGAGTTAAATTACTCGTAGTTGATGACATGGTGATTAGTATCCACACTCCAGGATTAGCAAAGTCTGCAAATGTGTTAAAGTCTAATGGTCACAAGTTGGCTGATGAAGATATTTATAGTGATGTACTGGAGAACATTGGCATTGTTATTGGTGCCTTACATTTTAGTCAGTTTGTTAGTGGTATTAACAAGTGGGATGTTTATACTTTGATGGAAACACCAGGTGGTGTTATGTTGTATGGCCATATTCCTCGTGATACTCAACATGGATCCAGTAGTGTACAAAACCAACTTGTTATGAGAGTAGGAACACAGTTATTGCCTACTACAACACATGAGTTGATTGATGAGGCCATAAAGCCAGTTAATAAGTTGTTGATTAAAGAGGCCATAAAGCCAGTTAATAAGTTGTTGATTAAAGAGGCCATAGAGCCTGTTAATAAGTTGTTGATTGAAGAGGCGATAGAGCCTGATAATAAGTTGTTGATTGAAGAGGCCATGGTGCCTGTTAATAAGTTGCTGATTGCAGAGGCCATAGAGCCTGTTTATAAGTTGTGGGAGCCAGAGAGTATTGGAGTAAAGCAAGAAGTGCGTTACGAAGATAAAACTACACTTAGAAGTTTTACAGATTCCGTTCCCTTGAAGCCTATCCACACTCCTCTCCTACACAATTTTCAGAGTGCCTTTGAACAAATGGAGTCTCTAATAGAACAGTTGGAGGAAATATTGGAGAATGTTCATGTGGGTAATTTGTTGGATGCTTGTACTAGTGAAGAGAAACAGTTTGATATATGCAATACTGCAGATGTAGAGTGGGAAAATGCCAAAATATCACTGCAAGCATTGAATTCCAACAATGCAAGACTTCAAAGGGTACTGGATCAGCGCCTTTCTGAAAATTCTAGATCTCCTAAAGTATCAATCTTTAGTTTAATCTGGAATGTTAATACAGACAAGTTGTCTTTGGAAGGTCTGAAGGCTAGAGATGAAGTGCTGACAAAACAGAAACTTCTGTCACTGGTGGGTATATTTTTGGACCCCTTATGTCTAATATCATCCTTACTAAGAAGAGGGAAAATTCTTATTCAGAGAGCTTGGTCTGAAAAGCTCTCATGGGAATATCTATTGTCAGAAGTATACGAAGAGGAATCATCAAATTATGAAAGATATGAACGTCAAGCTGCCCAAAGGGTTAAAGAATTGTGGGCACGCTTAATCATTGATGATAAATTGTAGTACTGATGGGGAGACCCTCCATTTTTTCCTTTTTGGAAGGGCCCAGGATGTCTTGAATATATTTCAAGACAGTTTATTTCTACGTACATTATGTAAGTGTTATTTTGCATATAGTTTCGTTTATTGTAACGTAAGTGCATGAATGTATACTTTTAGACTTAGCATGTATACTTATTAAGTTCTATCATGTATACACGTATATTCGTATGTATAATGTGTAGTTTATTAGGGAGGCTGGCCGTAGAAGACGTGGAGAAAGGAATGTAGGTCACTAATGGATTTTAGCCATTAACCCTTCACCTCCTTGATAACGCTTATTGCATCGCCTCGTTGAACAAAGAACTGTTGTAAGCAAGTCATAACTCAACTTAGTCCTAGTACCAAGGACCCCGACAAACTAGAGGAGTTTGTGGGACTTTCTTACAAATAATTAGTTGCCGTCGTGAGATGCTACGAGGCACTCATTTTTACTGTGTTTATTGACAGTACTTATAAGTTTATAATTAGTTGTCCTCGTGAGACGTTACGAGACACTCAAGTAAAAACGTGATAGAGATACGTGGATCAGAAGATATTCAATAAGTTTGATTGGGAATCCCGTGATTGCTGACGACATCAGGGTTATCCGGATAGATGAGTACAGATGCAATGCAGATTTACCTTATTTCTAACAATATTTATAACTACGTGTGAGGGACAGAATGAGCTCATTTAATTGGACACTCGTAGGTAGAATGTATGTTAGAAAATGTATTATTCTGGATGAGGAAGTTTTAATTTAAGGTGAGGAGAGTTTATTTAAATATTCACATATCAGCAGTTCATAAACCCCCTTATAAAATATTTGCATGTATGTCTATGCATGTAATATTAATTATATTTATTGGTAGAGGATTTAATTTTGAGATCGTGGTAGGCCTCTACTGAAGCCGTGTCAGGATTTCCGAATTTAGGGGGTTATAAGATCGAAGGGTAAATAACACACAGGAAATCCTCCACACGAGGTTTTGAAGTAAGAAAATACAGTTCAAAGGGGAACATGGAAATGGTAATTTTATCCTCCACTCCACCACTGGGGAAGAGAAAAAAATGAGAGATATAAATTGCACTCTAATTTACTTTCTATTTGTGCTAGTCTTCATAAATGAATTTGTTCACACGGTAACAATTTACAATGTTATTGTGAGCTTGTTTACTGTAGCGTGCATATTATCACTACGGTATTGATAATAATATTTTACTTCAAATCAAGTATATTTACATAATTAATATATTAGATATTTTAATGCTAACATTTGTATCAATTATGTATTCCATACATCAACTGAAAATGCAAATCAAAACTATGATATCGTTCAATACTTTAAACTTGTTAAAAGAAACGTTGCCGATTTATCTCTGACTTTTTCAAGAAGAAAAGGAAGACACCATCGAACACGTTGTTGTTGTGGATATTTACGTAGTAAGCATTTATGATGAGTTTATTTGAAGAACCAGAATGGGGAACTTCGCAAACGTTTTCTTATTATCCAGAAGCATCAGAGGTACGTTGAGAGAAAGGCTTTTGTGTGAGTGAGGTATTTCAGTTTGCTCTTGCAATTGGGTTCATTATTGCACTAACAATTGTCCCAAGGACGATTGCCCGTAGAGTAGTAACCGCTTACTCTGTGCAAGTGGCCCCTTGGTAATATAAAAAGAAAATATATCAAACAATTATGAACTAATGTAAAGAAGTTTATGTTATAGGAGGTGAGAAAAAAAGCTATTCAATAATGTAATGAATATTATATGGGCAATTGTCTTTGCAGAAAGTTGTCCAGAGGCAGTCGTCCTAAGAGACAATTTTTTTTATGAGACACCGGGACAGGCAAAAATTGCCCTCATCGATAAAGTCCCGGGCACGGGAGAACACCAAGATGAAGGAAAAGAAAAAGGTTAAAGACAAGGCAGAGATGAGGTATTGTTACACAAAGGAAAACGACAGACAGACAAAATAATCAAAGTACAGAGGACCTAGAGATATGGA
Organism: Halocaridina rubra; assembly: GCA_037179515.1. NCBI lineage: Eukaryota > Metazoa > Arthropoda > Malacostraca > Decapoda > Atyidae > Halocaridina > Halocaridina rubra. The sequence continues at coordinate 74,742 of JAXCGZ010018946.1, read as the reverse complement.
GGTTTAGGCCCTGAGATGCTGATAGATCTTTTTGAAGGAAGATAGGTCATAAAAATTAGGAAAAACAGAAGACGGAAGAAAGTTCCAGAGTCTGGAGGTAGATGGGAAGGAGCAGTTGCTGCACCGACCAATCCGCGAGCTACAAATCTCCACACATTACCTGTGAGATGAGGCCGCTTGGCGAGTGTTACACGGCCTTGGCGGTGGGGGAGGGAGGCAACTCGCCAACTCATCAGAGTAGCATTAGAAAAGAGAAAGGGAAGATACCTTACGGTGAAGAGAGAGAGAATCCAGATTAGAAGTAAGGGAAGGATCATTGAGTCGGACTGCCTTAGATTCAACCCTATCAAGGAGATAAGTATAAGAAGAAGCACCCCAGATGTGTGAGCAGTATTCTAAGCAGGGACGGATAAGACGTTTATAAATTTTAAATAACTGTAAAGAGGAAAAGTAATGACGAAAACGAAACAAACCCCCCAATTTTTTGGATGAAGATTTAGAAATATGGATTATGTGATTCCTCCAAGACAAGTTAGAGGCTATATGGATTCTTAATATGTTGATAGAATTAAGAGGGTAAATTTCGTTAGTTTCAAAGACAAATATCCTAAGAGGCAATTGTCCTATCTACGGTTGATCATACCTGAACTTTATGTAATCTATGTAGGCTAAGTGGGGAGTTTGATATTAACTTTCGTGAGATGATTTATGACAATTTGTATTTCAAGGCAATCTTTTAGAAATTTTTTATCTGTGATTTTCTGTATCAAACGTTGTTACATACTAACATCAATTCATAATGTAGATTCAAGCAGTAAATAACAAAGCATAGGAAAGCAGGGCTATAAATGGAGGATATATCGAATTAGTAATTTCAGAGTGAAATGAAAAATAAAAACATTGATAAAACATCTCAGACTTCTAATATCATAAAAACTCGAGGTTTCTTTATCCAACTTTCTTAATTGGTTAGCATCACTTCCTAGGCCTCCATTAAATATTGTTAACAGATAAGCATATATACTATATTCTGAAGGACTCCTACAGGTTTAAAACATTACCAATTGTATTTCTTAATAGCCTTAGGCTTACAGTGGACTAAACTTATCAGATGGAAGTAAGAGCTGATAATTTCAACCTCTCCCCCCATTAGTCATATTTGAATTGTAAAGAAGTTGAAGGAATAGTGAGGAAGGAAAATTAAACTGAAGCTGATTGGCTGCTTATTCTATATATATGCACAGTGGATAGGATTGGAATTAAAAGTGGTCCTTAGGTACTAGAAATGAGAGAAAGACACACAAAAATTCAAGTCATACATATAAACTTGTCGTGGTGTAATTCTCTCACTCTCTGACTGTTCTTCTCACCTGGTTTATAATATCTGATTTATTGGTAGCGTGGTCGGTGATAACAGATAAGCATCTTCTTTATTGGTGTTTATTTGGACAAACAATTAATTCCTCAGAGCTCCAATTATTATATAGTTCCTGTCACTATCGATTCCTGATTCCTGCCCCCAAGGGGGAGACTGCTAAGTTGTGGACGTGACTTCTGCCCCTGGCAAGGTCTGAACTCTTAACTAACTGGGCTCTGTTGCCAGTTGCGGAGGTCAGTGGGTATCGAGTGCATCACTGCCGTCTGGCAATTATAGGCCTCTACAAAATGCCGTGCGAGGCTATAGGCATCTATGGTATGCCTTACGACAGACTCGATGATATAATAAATCCTATAGATAATAATGCTGAAGTATGGCATACAAGTTTGGAAAACCCTTGTAATTTACAGAAAAAAATGAATATTAATGAAATAACCTGGTAGGACAGTACAATGGAAGCAGTATTCTCAATAAATGCAAAAACTGAAATCCCTGACTCGCCCCCAAAAAAAAGATTAATATTAAAAATTAATACAAGGGGTCCTCGGTTTATGATGTCCTTGACTTATGATGTTTCGTCATTACAACACTGCTCCCATAATTTATAAATAAATAATTTTTTCGACCTACATGATTTGCATCGTCAATACGAACTTCACGCGCTGAACAGTTTGTTGAGTGTGGCGGACGAATAAGTAGTCACACAGAATTGTTGTGTACATACATATCAAGTTAACGGTATTGTTTATATATTTTTTTATGTATTTGGTTGTGTGAAGGACCTAGTTTGAATGTATTTACAAAATTACCTAATACATAGTCGTAAATATGATTGTAGTCACCGTGGCTCAAGCGGTAGCATCCTCGACTCTGAGGCGTCAGATCGAGGGTTCGCGCCCCGTCACGGTCTGAGGTTAGCAAGGGCATGCGCTCAGGGTAACGATTACATATGCCAAAACAGTCCTTTGCAAGAATGCAACCGTCCTAGCCCTAGGTAGAAAAGGGAGTCCGTGACATAAAACCGGAACAACTTAGTCGTAAATATGATCCACATGAATAACAGTTTGTAGAGCATAACGGACGAATACGTCGTCAGTGGCATTGTTGTATACGTATATATCAAGTTAATGGTTTTATTTACTTATTTGGTTATGTGAAGAACCTAGTTTGAATTTACTGTATTTACAAAATTACTAAATACATTGTCATAAATATGATCTTCATGTTAAACAGTTTGTTGAGCGTGGTGAGAGAATATGTTGTGACATGGCATTAGACTGAGGAAAAAGCGTCGCCCGGTTCCTGCTCATACGCCATATTATTCTCGTACTCATTTGTTGGGTTTTAGCCTTTCGACTATGGTGAAAATGGAAAGGTTATTAGCTATTTGACTGGATGGCCAGCATCAACGGCGTATCCCAGTGAACCTCATCTACACTTCCAAAGCACTTTTATATTTAGAGTGTGGAGGATACAGACGAAGTGAACTTGATAGCATTCCCAAACCATGCTATCACAAACCGTGATGGAATTTCTTGTAAAAGAAGATGGCAAATTCCAGCGAACCGTCTGTTTTAGACTTTCGTATATATTTGATGCGTAATAAAACAAATATAGATATCATAGAGCTAAGTATACCCCTTATTGTTTTCTCTTTTGATGTTGGCTACCCCCCAGTTAAAGGGGGAAACAGCCAAGGTAGATAGATAGATGTTGAAATAAAATACGGATGAAGCAAACTTGATAGCATGCCCAAACCATGCTATCACAAACCGTGATGGAAATTCTTGTAAAAGAAGATAATCATTTCTTGCTAACCATCTGTTTTAGACTTTGGTATATATTTGATGCATTATACAATATGTAGATATCATGTTGAAATGGACACAGATAGAGCAAACTTGATAGCTAACCTAAACCATGCTATCACAAATCGTGACAGAAATTCTTGTAAAAGAAGATAGGAATTCCAGTTATCCATCTGGTTTAGATATTGGTATATACATTATTTAATGGATATACGGGCTAATGCTGAAATGTTGTTGAAATGAACACGGATGAAGCGAACTTGATAGCATGCCCAAACCATACTATCTCAAACTGTGTTGGATAGTCTTGTAAAAGAAGATAGCCTACCCCAGCGAGAGAACCTTATTCAACTGGAGAAGCAGACGATAGAAGAGGAAGAGGAAATTTCAACCCCAGAGCCCAAGAATTCAGGAGTAAAGGTATGCAATACTGTACTGTATACTGTACTTAGTTAGATGTGTTCCTACTTACGCTGAAAATCGGATTACATCACGTTTTTCTGGAACAGAACTCGGACATAAGTCAAGGACCCCCTGTATATGTTTGTGTGAAAAGAAAAGAAGATATTGGATTGAGACATTTTAGATTTTGAATATTTGAAAATGATGACCCCCATCTTTATCATATCAGAAGAGATAATATAGGTCTGATACCCATAAATAAAGGAAAAGAGGTCATTGCAATATATTTGCATGGCAAATATGTTTTAGAATACATGTGGTTTGTCTGGGGAATGTTATACCAGAGGTTATTGTTGAAGCTTTGAAATTTCGTACTTTTTTATCAAAACTTTACAGCTATCTTATGTAGTTAATTTGTAGTGAGGAATTACTCTTAAACTTGCAATAGTCCTTGAATTTCTAAAATCTAAAACATTTAGTGCTGCTGCTGTTGTTGATTAAGATCCTGTTAGTCTTTGGTGCTGCATGGTGAAAATATTATACTGTACTTATTAATACCTATATCAGTGGCTGAGCAATAAAGCAATATACTGTATATATTATAATATTGTGAGGGCTGTATTTAGCGATTTTTGCAAATTAAGTATGTTCACTAAATGAGTAAGTGTTTGATACCAAAGAATCTGTTATATAAACTATTGATTTTCAGTATGCACTCTAAGCTAACCTAACCAAGGTTTTCATTTTACCAGGTAGGATTTTAAATTAAAACTCCATCTCCTAAAACTAAATTTGTGAATCTTATGTATGGTATCTAGTGATGGAAGACAGTTTCCCATATCCCACAGCACTGGAAACAAATACGGAAATTGCCTACTCTGGTAAATGTTTTATGGAAAGGAACCTAAAGATCATATCTCTATATTGTTTAGTTGCTGTTTCGATTTATTTCTACTATGCATTTAGTAAAAACAAATTCCTTGCTTAGTGAAATCCCATTATAAACTTTTCTTATATCAAAATAGTACTATCATACTTCCTTCAGAGATAATATCTTATAAGTAACTAATTTAAGTTTCGCTCCCTAGCAGTTCCGTCAATAATGTGTGAGGCATTTGAAAACTATTGCCATATCCATCATTATCCCTCTGACTTCAGGTAGTTTCATTTAACAACTTCAGTCTTTCCCCATAATTGGCATACTGTAATTATGGCAACAGCTATGTAACATATATTAGAACGTTTATCAGCTTTTTGATAAATATTATCAAGAGAAGATTTCAGAAGGGTGCTGCATATTCGAGTTTACGCTTCACATAAGTTCCATAAATACCTTTGAGCCTCGCTTTGTAATGATGGCTCCTTTAGTATTGCCAAGGAAGCATATATTGTATGTTGTTTTCTATTTACATACAATTTTTGTACACAGAGATGTCAATTCATTAACCCTTTGATCTCTATCACTCCCACATTTCCGCATATCTAAATGTGAATTGGGCTTGGCAGCTTGCTTGCTGGTGGTATCCCTTTTAGATAGATAACAGTGCAGGATTTTTAATATGTATAGATATTCAGCAATTCTACCCCAACCTTCAAGTAGGTGATGATGATTATTATCATGCAGCTAGGATAATATGCTTACATTATAAAATTGAATATTTTTTCATCCCTTGAAGTCTGATAGTCATACCTTTTCCTTCTGAGATTATAAATCCTTCAGTATTTTTAGTAACTTAGCTGCCTATAGTGTACCATTTTTTCAACACTTCAAGTTTCAGGATCAAGTTAGTTATATTTGTCGTAGCAAAGCCAAAACTTGTAATAATACTGATTGTATTTGACCCAATCTGATTGAACCACTGAGTTGACAGGGGCTACAATAATAGGCAATGCTATTACTTTTCCCTTCTTATTGCCAACCAGCTTTAATTAAGTCCCCTGACTTCTGTAGTGGCAACCAACTGCTATTTACACGGAGCCGTCAGCTTATTTTATGATATGCTTTGGGTAGCATACTACAGGGATAATAATAACAAAATGAAAGACATTATTTAATTATGCTTGATTATCTAATGAAGTTTTTCTTAGTATGAATGATCTCATACTGTACTTTTGAATTACCTCATTCTTACTATTTTTTATTTTTTTTAGTTAGAACAATGGGCAGTATTTTAATCTTCTAAGTTATTCACGGCTAGGTATTGGCATCTAGAGTGGGACATTTACTTGTGTGCATATTAAAACCTGACCTTAAGAAGGCATTGATCCACTATAGGTTTATCACTTCAGTGACATAGCATGCCTTCTGAGTAAGTAGGGAAATGTATTACTGTAATTATTTTTCATCTTGAATATGCTTTTATTTTTTAGATATCATCTGCGTTGCTGGAAGATAGCCTTAAAAGCTTTGCTATTAAGCGAAAAAAGAATAATAAGCAGTTGTTAAATAAAAAACAAAAGACGATTGAATACTCACTGCAAAGTGGCAGTACAGTGAGCTTGTCAAGTAATAAACAGCAGAAATCCGTCGATAATACAAATGAAAAAAAGAAAAAAAAGAAAATTCACAAAAATTTAAAAGACAGTACACAAAATAAGAAGGAAGAACAGGAAGTATTAAAGACTAATAAGGCGCTTTCACAGATTTCTGTCCAGAAGCAGGAGAATGCAATGGTTCTCAAAGAAGTTACAGAAATGAAGATGTTTGCTTCAAAAGCAACCTGCAATTCTAAAGGTGTTCCAAGACAACAAAACACAGAGAAGAGTGATATTGAAACTCAGAATGACAAAGTCAGAATAAGAAAAAAGAAAAAAAAAATTTCCTCAAATAAAAGAAATAAATACAAGGCCTTAAATATTGAGGAGAAAATAAAGAAAGCAAAGTTACTTAGTAATGGGTCTGACAGCAATGTTTACAGAAGTTTGCAAAATCTTGCTAGAGAGTCCATTGTCAAAGATGACGTGAGCAACATTACTGAAGATGGTAGAGATAGAAACACCAACCAGGCTGATAGTACCGTTACAGAGAAGGCGATGGGATTTGATGCTAAGAAAACTAATAATAAAACCTCATCATTAGACACCTGTCTTCAGGGATCAGAAACCTCTTTTACACGCACTGTAGGCAAATGTAAACCATCAGAGAGGAAGGTAAAGAACGAGAAAGAACATAATGTAAGTAATGGAATTGATTCTTCTACATTTAATAAAGCAAAGAGCTCTTCAGTTTTTCAAAGCCATGGAGTTACACACACCAGAATTTCCTCTGAAGATAAAAAGAAAAATAAGCAAAAAGGAATCCTCCAAAACTACATAAATAAAGAAAATGCTATCTCCTCGTCTTCATCTAAAGGGCTTTGTAGTAGTTTCAAAACTTGTAAGGCAATGGATGTTCAGAGTAGAACTGAGAGAAAAGATTTTAAAAAAGATCGGATAAGAAAGGAGAATGTTGGTAATAAAAACACCAAGAAGGATATATCAGAAAATAATGACAACACAAAAGACAAAGTTAAAGCAAAGAAGAAAATTATCCTAAAACAAAATAGAGAAGAATGTAGTGATGATAGTGACCTAGAGTTTAAGGAATATGAAGCTCATGAAGTAGATAACAACTTAAAGGAAGAGATAGACTCTTTCATCAAGAAATTAAACTTTGATAAATATAAGAGTGGTACTGATATTGTTGAGGAAATCACTAGTTCTAGTGAGCTGGAACATGAGAGTGACACTAATTTGGACTTCGATGAAAGCATATCTGATGAAGATGACAAGGAAGGCAGTGAAAGTAGTATTACCTCAGAGGCCGTGAACACTGCCAAACAAAATGAAATGCCTGAAAATGAGGAAGAAGAAACAGTAGGAAATTTCAGTAAAGTAGCAGTAAAAGATACAGCAGATATTTCTGTAGTAAAAGAATCTTCAAGAAATAGTGTCAAATGTACACCCGACAAAGGAAGCAAACTTAATTTGAAGATTTTGTCCAAGCTGTTAGCATCTGATGAAAAGAATGACTCCAACAAAACTTTTGAAGCAGATGCAGAAGCTTCAGTGCCGAGAGGTGCACATTCATTAAAGACGAAAATGGAAGAGCAACTAAATGCTGCAAGATTTAGGTAAGAGCAAGGCTGTTGCTTAAGATGCTTTACAAGTATTTTTATGATTTTCCTTTATCAGTGTAGGTTTTTTCAGTTTTCTGTAGGATTACTGGGATGACTGCAAGCATGATTTTTATTTAGTAATGATCCGTTTCACTTTATAATGATATTTTTTTCAAACTTTTCCACGAATTTCATTCATACTAATAAAACCAAATTGCATCACATTTGTATGATTTTAGGTATTTCCAGAAACAGAAGTTGCATATATCTAGAGGACCATATTTATATGTCTGATTTGAAAATCATCGTTTATATATTTCGAGACATTTGTTTAAAGTCCTTTCTTCTTTAGCAAACATGGCACTTAAGAGATAAGCATATAGGTAGAAAGAGGAGGAGCCATATTTGTGTATGAAATTAATCTTATATATATATATATATATATATATATATATATATATATATATATATATATATATATATATATATATATATATATATATATATATACACAGGGGGGTCCCTGATTTACGACAGGGTCCTGTTCCTGACAGCTGTCGTAAACCGGTTTTTCATTTTAAGTCGAAAAACACCTAAATAAGAACCTAGGCCCCCAAAAATAAATAATCTTAAACATAGAAACTTAATCTAAGACATAAAAATAGTAAAAGTACACTATGCAGTATTGCTTACCTTTACTACTGTGGTTGGCTTGCATCATCAGCCCCATATCCAGCTTAGGGATTTAATGGTGTTCATCTTTCACTTATACTATTTGCTTTAATTTATGTATAACATACAATATTTCTAAATTAGGTTTTAACTCAAAAACTCACTTTATCTCCACAGATTTGTAAATGAGCAGATGTATTCGTTAGATAGCAAAAATGCCTTTCAGATATTTAGTTCGAATCGAGAATCCTTTCAGTTGTATCACAAAGGTTTCCAGTCACAAGTTTCCAAATGGCCTGTAAATCCTTTGGATCTCATCATAAAATGGCTGAAGAATAAGTAAGTTTACATTTCAATTTTTTTATAATGCTGTTAACTTTAACAGTAGAAAATGTTCAAGTATCCTTATTATATATACATATTTTTACTTCCATTGCTTCCGTTTACTTCCTTGAGAAGTCTCTGTTCCTCTTCAGGTTGATAAGTAGGTTGCATATTTCTATATACAGCTTTGGATATGATCAATGGCTGCATATAATGATCATATTATAGCCTTGTTTAAGTCTTTTGCCAACTGACTTCAGTCTTCTAATCACTCTCTGCCTGATGCTGGTTTTCTGCCTTTCCATTTCTTTATTTTTTCCTGGGTACCATATAATCAGAGGATCCCAATTTGTCTAAAATTCAGTACTCGCATGCAATACAGGGAATTTCAAATTTCTTTACAAGTTTTGGGGCATGTAAGCAAAAAAGTAAGTATAGTAAATTTTCTTTATTCCCTCTGTAATTAAGTAGTAAATAGTACCCATTTCATATTTTTTCCATTCTCATTATAGGCCTAAAAAGTGGATGGTAGCAGATTTTGGCTGTGGAGAGGCATTATTAGCTGAAAATGTGCCACAAGAAAATGTGCATTCCTTTGATCTTGTGGCTCTCAGTCCTAGAGTCACTGTTTGTGACATGGCCCATACACCATTGCAGTCCAATTCGGTAGATGCTGTGGTATTTTGTTTGTCACTTATGGGAACAAACATCAAGGAGTTCATTGCCGAGGCCAATAGAATCTTACATGAAGGGTAAGAATTGGTATATTTGGTAGTTCCTTTTATACGGAGTTAGTTTCCACACTCTTGTTCAAATCTTGGGAATATTTGTTTTATCTTATCATAGTCATAGTATAGTATTATCTTGGTTCACCATCATCTTAAAAAAAAAAACATGGATAAAATTAAGTATAATAACATTTAACTTGAATTACTGAACTTTTGAAGATCATCTGCTTTTCTTTGCAATGAAGGGTAATGCCCTAAGGCAATCCCGCATTCATAAGGAAGGATAGCAGCTTGTTGCTCTCTTTATCAGATCTTCTATATTGCAGAGGTACACTGAAAATTGCTGAAGTAGAGAGCAGGTTTACCGACGTCAATTTCTTCATAAACTCCATTAAAAAATTTGGTTTCCACTGTGTTTATAAGGATGTTTCTATGAAATACTTTTACATGTTCGAATTTAAGAAACATCGGAATTTGAAGAACAGAGCAGTCTTACCTGATGTTATATTGAAACCATGTAAGTACAAGAAGAGATAATAGAACGTTTTGTCCCATGTATAGTTTGAGTGTGGGCTTTTGAATAATAAATGTAAAAAAAAAAATAAAACATTTTAGTATTACTTTTCCTACAATATTATCAGAGTGAAAAGATGCTTCCATCTTTCAATTCAAGCGAGTACAGTACTTGAATTCCAGTAATGTACATCCATAGTACTTATACGCCAATGTAATCTGGCAGTTTATAATACATATTACTTTATTACGCTTCCCAATTGGATTATGTTAACTTAAATTTACCATCCCATGTAATTGGGCTATCAGATATATTTCATCAGCCCGTTTCCATTACTGCTGTACAAAATTTACACAAGTCCTTTCCATAGTAATAAAAAAAGACAGAATTCCACCCTTGGGTGGTATGATTACACTAATAGGTTACCAATATGTATAATAAATAAGGCTGGCAATCATCCCTCCCAGAATTAATTATTTTTTACAGTACATTATAACTTGTGAAAGAAGGTATAAAGTATACTTATTTGGTTCTTTTGTTGCAATAATGGCCACCATGCTTGCTTCATATGAGCAGTGTCATCTTTGAAAATTTAAATTTCTAAGTCTTTCCGTTACAATAATACTAATGTGAATATGTATTGATAAACACAGAGATTTGAATATGAAAGTCTCAGCTATAATGAGTGTCTGTATGAATGCCTCTTTTATAATAAATGTCTGTAAGTGTAATACCAAAACAGCAGTACTACTGTAGTGAAATTATGTAATGTGCATGTTGCGCTTGAAATATCGAATATATTTCATAATCTCAACAGTTTCAGCACATGGGTGGAAAAACTTGATGCTTCTTTTATTAGATACCATAGGATTAGGGTTGTAATTTTGCTTCTAACTAATTTGTACCCTCCTCGTTGCAAAAGGTAACAAATGGTTGTAAGGCTGTGAAGGTGAGATATTTAGCCTTCCCTGAAATATCCTCTCCCATATTACCACTTAATGGACCTATTTTTTTTTTTTTTTTATAAACATATAATTCTTGGTCATATATTTGATTATAATGTCAGTGAAAGTATTCATCAAGGGAAACGTGAAAATATTTTTTTCAAATATTTATTGTAACAAAATATCTATGGTCGCATCCCTTCTGGATGGAATCATGTGTAAACAAGCATATCTGTTTCCATTAAAAAAAATGGAAGATAAAAAACTTTTCAGGACATTGTACACTCGTTGTTTTTGGAAAATCACAACATAAGGAAATTGATATATCCAAGATAATCCTTTAAGGTGTTCAAACCTCATACAGCAGATCTGATTTTGGTCATGTTGCGAGATTATACAGTTAAATTTCCATATTTCCATTCTGATATTTATATGGAAGATAAAAAGTAGTACTACTATGACCATTTCTACGATATGAAGATAAGTTTGGAACTAGAATTATATTTGTTGAACACACAAATCAGTTTATAAGCTAACAGAACTACTGTGTATTATTAGGGCATTATCTTATATTGACAGGTTTTGTTTGGAAGATGAATAATGTAGAAAATTAGTTGATGAAGTAAGAAGGCTAATAGTAAAAACAAAGCTGCTTTCATAAGTTTCTATAATCAATATATAATTGAGGTGATACAAAAATAATAAGTAACATCAATAAGTCTATTCTAACAGCATTCCAATTATCATTTATCAATGAATCAAGAAGGGCTTTCATTATCTTCTTGACTACATAAATACAGTATTACAAAAATAACATTAATATCAATATGATATAGAAGAAATAAAAGTACATTTGTTATGACGCTGCTCCCACGATCCTCAATCTCAAACTGCTCTTGTATAAGTCTTTTGATTCTTGAACATCATTTCTTGATTTAGAATTGAAGTTTCTTGGCCAAGGATGCTGAAATCATGACATCTATTCAATAATGGTAAAATCAGTATCTTATTTATCAATATATAAAGTATAAGATAAATTACAATATCAAAGTGGATGTCTTGTAAGTTTATTTAATGAAATGAAAATATTTTTTTTTCTAAAGTGAGTCACCATATCCAACTGAGCTCGACTGTAATAAAACAACGGAAGTCATACACTTCTAACATTTTTTCTTACTTATGGTTCACCAGCCAGATGTTTTCAGGTAAGAGAAGCCTTTCCAAGAGGGGATTTCCAGCCTCTCCCCTCTCTCTCAATCAGCCCTTGCAAAACGATAGTCATACAAGCACTGACTTATCTGTCCCATTACTAGGAATATTGTTTATAGTGCCTTCTATGACACAAGATATATGAGCTTGTATTGCTCCCCGACCACCAGTGAAGTGGAAAATGCCTTTTCATCTAGTTGACGTCTATTATGCTGATGAACTGATAGGGTTCTTCTTTTATTTTACCTAATATTAACCACCTTCATTAGTTCATATACAGCTTGATATAGCCCTATAATATTCAAAGTTATATATGTGTGTGTGGGAATGAAACTACCAATACTATATAGTGCTGATCTTAAGACCAACAAAAACTTTAGTCAAGTGAGTCCACCTTTGAGTACTCTATGACAAGGGGACTAACAATGCATTCCATTTGAATTTCTTTTTGTTGCAAATTTTAGGAGATGAGATGACTAATGATTAGTATAGGATGATATATGCTTTTCATGCATCTTTTGTTAGGCAAGATGCCACCCTACAAGATTCTGGGAGAGAAAAGTCCTATTACAAAAATATACAAATTCTGAATAAATTCCAATAAGAAATATGAGGATCACGAACTTTATTAACCCTTTCGCATGATAAGGAATTTAAATGAGAAATCATTTACTTCTCAAGCGTTCAGATCTAGTTAACATAAATTACGTCATCCAATTCCAAGCAGCGGAGATTTGAGGATACAAAATAGTCATCCACTGAATAATCATTGGAAAAGTAATTGAAAATGTAACAATGCAGCTTCAATATACAAATAAAACAATGACAGTAATTTATTATGCAAAATAAATTTATTAGCACCATTCAGAGTGAATTGTCGTGTGATACTTGGTAAATATGAGATGCACACAGCATAAATTTGCCAAGAAGCTGAAATTTGAAATGATTATGTGTAAAGTAATCAATAATTCTCGTAGGTGAGAAAACTATTAAGTGTCTGACATTCCGAAATTACTACTGTACCCAGTAATATTTAAAGATTCTCAAAAACATACCAAACAAGGAATTCGATTCCATTGAGAAAGTTCAAGGAAAACTAAAATATGATGGCGCTGGATATCCCAGACTTTACAAAGAACGATTATAAGAATTATTATCCCCGGTGATGGCGGAAGAGAGATTCTACACCCAGAGACCATGTGTGTTGTAGAGTCAACTAAATTAAAAAAGGGCTGGCAAACCATTTATGATCAAGTATTCACTTCTTTTTTTTTTCTTGCCAAAAAACCCTCAAAGGAGAGGATGAAGATGGCTAATATACTTAGGCCCTGATATTATTAATTTTTACACAGCTTGCTCCATAGAGATATGATGTCGCATTGAAAAATATATTGCATTATAGTATATCCAAAGTAAAATATTCAGAAAACTAAGATTAAGAGAATATCCACTTAATCAGGTAAAACCTTCTCGATTTTCAGATATGATTATAACTGTCCCATAAAGAGCATTATATACATCACTGATTTTATATATATATATATATATATATATATATATATATATATATATATATATATATATATATATATATATATATATATATATATATATATATATATATATATATATATATATATATATATTATATATATATATATATATACCTCACCTAACGTCGTTAATTGGTTCCAGGAAAGACGACTTAAGTTGAAAAACGACTTAAATCGAATCTAGGCTAGCCTAGATATACAGATTTACTGTAGTAGTAGTATAGTTGGGTGGGATATGCCTTTTGCAACGGCTCCCAAGTCTTGGATTTGCTTTGCTAAATTGTTTGTGTGGTTATTATTATTTTATTTCTTTTTCTACAAATTCTTTTTATAATTTTTCTTTCTTTCTTTGACGTCTTTTCACTACAATATATTGGCAATTATTTCAATTTTCTTTTCTATATGTGGTTGTGCTAAAAAACTATATTCTGTTCTTATTTGTGCATATGCCTCACAAAATAGTAGAAAATGTTCTAGGCTCTCTTCACATTGTTCACACGTTGGGCAGGTAGTATCTTTATTTTTAAATTTATGTAAAGTAAACAAATTAATTAACTCAATTATGCCGTTGACAACAGGCTTAGCATGGGGGCCAGTGTTGCCAGATAAACCGGATGTTTTTATTTTCAAATGTATGGTACATTATAAGATATATAATAATTACAAGATGGTAGTACTGTAATATAAATAAAAATGTACTTCATCTTTAAGATACTTCAAATAACTCACCAGCTTACATGTATGTTTTTTATATTGATCATTTCTCTCATTTTGTCACTTTCGTATCACTGTTGCACCCTCACATGCTATTTTCCTGACAATATTATATTAAAAATAACTTTGCTGTTTGTTCTTAATGCTTTTTTTTCTTATTCTTATTCGTATTCTTATTCTTCTTCTTCTTATTATTATTATTATTATTATTATTACTATTATTATTATGACGAGTGACGAGGCCTAACAGTAGATATTGGAACTACTGTACGTATTTTAATAAGATATTTATATGCTTTTATCCTTATTCGATAAATGCAAATGCCTGCTGCATTTTTATTCTTATATTTATTCGTATTCTTATTATTATTATTATTATTATTATCATTATTATTACTATTATTATTATGACGAGTGTCGACGCCTAACGGTATATACTGAAACTAATGTACGTATTTTAATAAGATATTTATATGCTTTTTTCTTATTTATTGTACAATAACATGATTTTATGTGCTTTCGTTTTTATTTATAGCATTGGGATCCATATCCTCGAACAAAGAAAGTTCTTTTCGATAAATGCAAATGCCTGCTGCATTCTTATTCTTATTCGTATTCTTATTATTATTATTATTATTATTATTATTATTATTATTATTATTATTATTATTATTATTATTATTACTATTATTATTATGACGAGTGACGACGCCTAACGGTAGATATTGGAACTACTGTACGTATTTTAATGAGATTTTATATGCATTTATTATTATTTATTGTACAATAACATGATTTAATGTGCTTTTGTTTTTATTTATAGCATTATGATCCATATCCTCGAACAAAGAAAGTCCTCTTTGATAAATGCAAATGCCTGCTGCATTCTTATTCTTATTCGTATTATTATTATTATTATTATTATTATTATTATTATTATTATTATTATTATTATTATTATCATTATTATTATTATTATTGCTATTATTATTATGACGAGTGACGACACCTAACGGTAGATATTAGAACTACTGTACGTATTTTAAAAAGATTTTATGTGCTTTTATTCTTATTTATTGTACAATAACATGATTTTATGTGCTTTTGTTTTTATTTATTGTACAGTACCATGATTTCATGTGCTTTTAATGGTTTTCTAGTGATATCATGATTCAAATATTTGTAACGAACAATTATTATTATTTTTTTTTTAAACCGACGAATAATCAAGAACAACTTAACTCGAAATGACTTAAGCCGAGGTATACCTGTATGTATATATATATATATATATATATATATATATATATATATATATATATATATATATATATATATATATATATATATATATATATATATATATATATATATATATGAATCATTTTTCACCCCGACCGGGACTTGAACCTTGGACTTATAATTACTAAGTCAAGGCGCTACCAACTACACCACGGAAGGTTAAAAGGAATCAGACCTTATAGCTTATATCTGCTATGCTTTGGAATGAACGCATTCTATCTGAATGCAACTATGTTCATATTACAGATTCCCCAACCTCACTCGCATTTAATTCAACTCCCAATCTCATTCGGGCCCAACAATAGCCAAATAAGCACATTACATTGTGAAAACATGAATCATTTTTCACCCTGACTGGGACTTAAACCTAGGACTTTTAATTACTAAGTCAATTATAAGTAATTATAAGTCCTAGGTTCAAGTCCCGGTCGGGGTGAAAAATGATTCATGTTTTCACATATGTAATGTGCTTATTTGGTTATTGTTGGGCCTGAATGATATTGGGAGTTGAAGTAAATGCGAAAATGAAGCCACGAGCGAGGTTGGGGAATCTATAATATGAACATAGTGGCATTCAGATAGAATGCGTTCATTCCTAAGTATAGAAGATATAAGCTATAAGGTCTGATTCCTTTTAACCTTCTGTGGTGTAGGATCAAGTCTCGGTCGGGGTGAAAAATTATTAATGTTTTCACATATGTAATGTGCTTATTTGGTTATATATATATATATATATATATATATATATATATATATATATATATATATATATATATATATATATATATATATATATATATATATATATGTAATGTGCTTATATATATATATATATATATATATATATATATATATATATATATATATATATATATATATATATATATATATATATATATATATATATATATATATATATATATATATATATATATATATATATATATATATATATATATATATATATATATATATATATATATATATATATATATACGGTATATATATATATATATATATATATATATATATATATATATATATATATATATATATATATATATATATATATATATATATATATATATATATATATATATATATATATTATGTATTGAAGTAACTTAGAAACCATGCAGGTTTTGCACATTACAGATTGTTTTGAAAGAAATAATGAAGCAGAGAATGTACAACAGTAAGACTAGGGTATAAGAAAATTAGGCACCAAATTAAAAGTACATCTAGTTCGCTTTTTACGCGTGTTTATAATCCGCAAAACTGGAATAACGCCCCCTAAAAATAATAGTAAAAAAATATGAAATTTGCGAATAACGCCCATGCAAAAAAAACTTGAAAAAAATTTTCATTTTAGTAAATAACTTACTGCCTCGGAGGCACTTTTCCGCCATGCTCCTCCTCTTCTACCGCTTAATACGATCGGATATTATGAAGCTAATGGAAAAAAAGCATTAAGAACAAACAGCAAACAAACTTGCAATATAATATCGTCAGGGAAATAGAGTGCAAGGGTGCATCAGCTGATATGGAGGTGGCAAATTGTTTGCAGATAGAAATTCGTTCTCCCGCATCCTTCTCCTCTTCTACTGTTTTTGCAATCGAATATTATGAAGAGAATTGAAAAAAAGCATTAAGAACAAACAGCAAACAAACTTTCGATACAATATCGTCAGGGAAATAGCGTGCGAGGTGCATCAGCTGATACGGAAGCGGCAAAACGTTTGCAGATAGAGGTTCGTTCTCCCGCATCCTCCTCCTCCTCTACCGCTTAATGCGATCGAATATTATGAAGATAATTGAAAAAAAGCATTAAGAACAAACAGCAAACAAACTTTCAATATAATATCGTCAGGGAAATAGCGTGCGAGGGTGTATCAGCTGATCCGGAAGAGGCAAAACGTTTGCAGATAGAGGTTCGTCTGCCGCATCCTCCTCCTCTTCTACCGCTTAATGCAATCAGATATTATGAAGATAATGGAAAAAAAGCATTAAGAACAAACAGCAAACTAACTTGCGATATAATATCATCAGGGAAATAGCGTGCAAGGGTGCATCAGCTGATACGGAAGCGGCAAAACGTTAGCAGATAGAGATTTGTTTTCCCACATCCTCCTCCTTTTCTACTGCTTTATGCAAACGAATATTATGAAAAGAATTGAAAAAAGCATTAAGAACAAACGGCATACAAACTTGCGATATAATATCATCAGGGAGATAGCGCGCGAGGGTGCATCAGCTGATACGGAGTCAGCAAAATATTTGCATCCTCGTGCTCACCGCCACCATGCACGTCCCAGTGTATGCCTGTTGCCCACCGCATAATACAATGCATTAATTTGTTTACTGTACAGTAAATCTGTATATCTTTTATACTGTACACTATTTGCATGTTAATATAAATAACTACAGGTCTTTCTGCTTTGTTATGTACTTATATGTTTTATTTATCTTATATTTTGTATAGTGTGTCTATGCACAGTTATGGAACATATCTATGCCCATTATCATTGTTTCTTATGGAAAATGACTCGTTACATTACGCAAAAATTACAATACGCAGCACTTCTGAGAACCTATCATTGCGTTATTCTAAGAACTAGGTGTATTCCCAATTTATAAACATATAATATGAAAAGAGTGAAACACATTGAATGTGTATGGGTGTTCATATATGATGAAATTTGGCCCTGAAACCACCGGACAGATCTAGTTGGATTTGACCAGATTGCATCGTGTAAGGACTGGCTGTGGTCTATAACCAGCCCATAGAGTATACAATCTCATCGGATCCAACTAGATCTATCTGAATGTCTCAAGGGCAAATTGCACCATATTTGGGTAGTCCACGACGTATTGTGTACCCTTAGTGTTGTTTGCCATTTTATGTTTCACTATGAATCTCTTATGGGGTGGACAAACAGGCTGGAGCTTGAAATAAGGTTGGATGCCCATCCTAATGCCCCACAGTGGCCTTAAATGCAGGTCTCTTACGTTCCCAAGTCCAGTGCTCTAACCAATGTGCTACCATTAATGATGGTTGAGGAAAAACTTAATATACAGTCCTTACATATCATGGGAAGAAACCTAAATGGGAGAGAGGATGAGGTAGGCAATACCTCACTCCCTGAATGTATTTATTTTTACTAACAGACAGAAAACCCTAGGAAGAACAGGATATATCAGAGCCCTAATACTCAGTACCTGTTACACTTGTGAACATCTACAATCTTCAGTAGGATGTGTTTGAAAAAGATGAATGATGCTTATTCCTTCAAATGTAGTGAAAAAAGCTTACAATCCCGATGATTAAATGGTTTACTGTATACAGGTATACCTCACCCAACATCGTTAATTGGTTCCAGGAGAGACGACTTAAGTCGAAAAACGACTTAAATCGAATTAGCTTGTCTCTAGGCTAGCCTAGATATACAGATTTACTGTACAGTAAACAAATTAATGAACTCTATTATGCCATTGGCAACAGGCTTAGCATGGGACGTGCATGGTGGCCAGATAAAGCGGATGTTTTTATTTTGAAATGTAGGGTACATTTTAAGATATATATCAATTACAAGATGGTAGTACTGTAATTTAAATAAAAATGTACTTCATCTTTAAGATACTTGAAATAACTTACCAGCTTACATGTATGTTTTTTATATTTATCATTTCTCTCATTCATGTATTCTGGCAACACTGATGATGGCAGTGAGGACGAGGATGCATACGTTTTGTCACACTTCCGTATCAGCTGATGCACCCGCACGCGCTATTTCCCTGACAATTCTATATTAAAAATATATTTGCTGTTTGTTCTTAATGCTTTTATTCAATTTTCTTCATAATATCCGATTGCCTTAAGCGGTAGAAGAGGAGTAGGATGCGGGAGAACGAACCTCTATCGGCAAACGTTTTGCTACTTCCGTATCAGCTGATGCACCCTCACACGCTATTTTCCTGACGATATTATATTAAAAATATGTTCGCAGTTTGTTCTTAATGCATTTATTCAATTTTCTTCATAATATCCGATTGCACTAAGCTGTAGAAGAGGAGTAGGATGCGGGAGAACGAACCTCTATCAGCAAACATTTTGCTACTTCCGTATCAGCTGATGCACCCTCACACTCTATTTCCCTGACGATATTATATTAAAAATAACTTTGCTGTTTGTTCTTAATGCTTTTTTTCAATTTTCTTCATAATATTCGATCATAGCCAGTTTATCGTCCAGCGTTGTAGCATGACGCTTAGCACTTGCACTAGGAATTTTCTTAGGTGCCATGGGGGCAAAATATAATGTCACAAATTAAGGAGAATGAGAGTAGCCGATAAGCAGACGTATATCGTGCATAAACTAATCAATTCAAGACAATAGCGGTTTCGCGGGAATGACGAGTGACGACGCCTAACTGTAGATATTGGCTCTACTGTACGTATTTTAATAAGATTTTATATGCTTTTATTCTTATTTATTGTACAATAACATGATTTTATGTGCTTTTGTTTTTATTCATTGTACAGTAACATGATTTCATGTGCTTTTAATGGTTTTCTAGTGATATTATGATTCCAATATTTGTAGCGGACAGACGTAAAGTTGATTATAATGACGTAAACTTTATTTTTATTTTTTTTCCATATATTTTTTTTAAAACCGACGTATAATCGAGAACGACTTAACTCGAAACGACCTAAGCCAAGGTATACCTGTATTATATTAATATGAAAATTTCATACGGTCATTAATCAGTTAACATAACCTATAACACTACTATAACTTACAAAATATATGAGACGCTCCTTAAAAAATTACCTAAAAAATTAGTATAATTTCAACACGTTTTTAACCCACTGCTAAAAATAATGCGGCAGGAATAAGCTTATACTTAGTATGAACACAATTATAACATTGAATTTCAGCCATAGTGTAAATGTACTGTATGTCAATATCCACCTATTTTCCTCTTCATTCAGAAAACTATATCTTGCTGAAGCTAGGCAGGATGACCACGACGGTAATAAAAGACATCAAGTGACATGATTTCATTCTCTGCCTGTCTTCACTATATCCATTAATTGCTCTTTTCTTCGTATACAGTATTTTGTTTTTCACTACCAGGATGGCAGTAAGAAAAAGTAAATTATAATAAAAGAAAATAAAAACTCCCATCTCTATTAAATTAGTTTCAGTCCAATGAAAAGAAATCTGAGTGGAAGGAATTAACACCCCCCTCTTTGCTGCCCTACCACATTTGGTTATCCACGACCTACACATAGTAAACACGTGCGAAACTCTTTTCCTAAAATAAAAAACAAACTCACTGCTAAGGTCAATAAAGTTATATCAAGAGTATAAAATTAGAAAAAAATCTCCCTACCCTAACTTACTTATTGCCGTCATATTAGTGTAGTATGAAACATCTTCCAGATGATGCATTTACAAACAGATAAATATAAAGTCAAGAGATACTTACCTCCAAATCCTGACTCGTCAATAATTTTTCTCTTAAGACTGGGCCTATTACTTTCAGTCTTTTTCCTTATGGATGGAGGTAGTGGCAAAAGAGGACCCGGGGTTGGGGCAGGATTATTGCTGAAGAAGAAAAAAAAGAAACCAGAATGACTACACAAAAAGTACATAACAACTGGATCATTGATGTGATACAGAGCAAGAGCGAATAGTAACTTGACACGAAGGGGAAAAAATTGCAAAAAGGAGATTATTTTACCAAGATCATTTTAATCATTATAATTTCTGGTAAATGCATGTCAATACTTTTAGTTTTATTTCGTATTAGGATCAGTATGAGCAAGTAAATTTCCTTGCATTTACAAGGGAACCACATATAAACTCCCATTTTTGGGGGCAACAAAAATCATAAAGGTAATTTTCCACTTAAGTCAACAAAGATATGGTATTCAATGCCTAACTCTGTAGTTGGTGTATAAAGAACACAACAGTAATGAAAGTAAAAAGACAAATGAAATTCATTAGCTTGGCCATAACCAAGAGTTATCTCTTCTGGTGTTTTTTAGTCAATCTCAAACAATTACGTTATCTGGTTTAATCACCTCTTACAACATTTACAGTACACTGAAAGTGCCCTATACAACCCTAATCCGTATAATTAACAACAAGAACATAGATGGCAATACTAAGCGGAAACAAAGCTTAATTTCCCATTGAAGAGCAACAAATCGGATAGGATTAAGTAAGTATGATGACACCATGTTAGCTTTTGGTAGCAAAAACATTGCGTGTGTACAAAAAATACAGCATGGTATACAGTGCACTATTGTATACCCTGCGCACTGCAGATGACTACAAGGTGAATGACCGCATGAGGCAGAAATTCTTTCCTAAATACTTTTTCTGCCTGCAAAGTTACTGGTGTAAGAGGCCAGCTGAAGAATATACTGAAGCTCACTTAACTGGATTTCTTGTTACATTTGTGGTAGTCATGCTAGCTGAAGTAGCTAGCATGACTTATGTTATATCCTGCTGGTTAGTGGGTAACTGCATTATCATATAATAACTGAGATAGCAGGGCACAGATATAATTATCCTTGCCTCGTCTATCAGTTCTTCAGGTAAGAATATAAAATTCAAAGAGGAAAGGGTTGCCAATGCCTCACTACTCTATACACTTTCGTCACTTCTTACAAGTGTGATATACAAGCGCTTGAGTACAAAAGACTGGTAAATATACAGGGGGTCCTCAACTTGCGTCAGAGTTCCGTTCCTGAAAAGTGTTGCAACCCGAATTTCAGTGTGGGTCGGAACACACCTAAATAAGCACCTATCTTAATGCTGTAGTAAAGTTTCTCCATTTTCCATGCATTTTACTATCTCTAATTTTACTTCAATGGTGATGGCTTTCCTTTTCTTGCAACAGAAGACTCTGCTTTACTCTTGGGAGATATAATACAGGCCAAAACTATCAAAAAAGAAGCAAAATAATTTATGGGAGATGTGTTGTAACCACGAAACATCATAACTCGAGGACATTGTAACCCGAAGACCCCCTGTATATTATCTCTAATGTTAGGAAGAAACATTATGTACACATATTCCTAATGTTTGATAAATGATGAAAAAGATAAGAGTGCAAAAGGTTGGAAATTGACTTATTTTCCTTGTCCTAAAATTACTGATAAAAGTGGTTTCAGCAGGATATAGAATTATATTATAAAAAAAAGAAAATATTTATATACAGTATATATATATATATATATATATATATATATATATATATATATATATATATATATATATATATATATATATATATATATATATATATATATATATATATATATATATATATATATATATACAGTGTTGCCTCACTTATCGCGGTAGTTCGGTTCCGGGACCCGGCGCGAACCAGGAAATCCGCGAAGTAGGATCCGCCTATATGTACATAGATATTTTAATATATATTTACGTTTACACTGTATAAACCCTCCCTGCACTGATAAAAAAAAAAACACCCTTTACATTATAAATAACAGCAAGCAAAGTAAATTCTTATGAAAGTGATAGATAAAATTACGGTGAATGAGGTGATAATGACGTGACATACATACTCATTTACAATTATTTTTTCGTTTACGTACTGTATAAACCCTCCCTGCACTGTTAAAAAAACACCCTTTACAATATAAATAACATCAAGCAACGTAGATTTTTATGAAAGTGATAGATAAAATTACAGTGAATGAGGTGATAATGATGTGACATACATACTCATTTACAATTATTTTTTCGCTTACGTACTGTATAAACCCTCCCTGCACTGTTAAAGAAACACCCTTTACATTATAAATAACAGCAAGCAACATAAATTTTTATGAAAGTGATAGATAAAATTACGGTGAATGAGGTGATAATGACGTGACATACATACTCATTTATAATTATTTTTTCGTTTACGTACTGTATAAACCCTCCCTGCACTGTTAAAAAAACACCCTTTACATTATAAATAACAGCAAGCAACGTAAATTTTTATGAGTGATAGATGAAATTACGGTGAATGAGGTGATAATGACGTGACATACATACTCATTTACAATTATATTTTCGTTTACGTACTGTATAAACCCTCCCTGCACTGTTAAAGAAACACCCTTTACATTATAAATAACAGCAAGCAACGTAAATTTTTATGAAAGTGATAAATAAAATCACAGTGAATGAGGTGATAATGACGTGACATACATACTCATTTACAAAAAAATTTTTGTTTACGTACTGTATAAACCCTCCCTGCACTGTTAAAGAAACACCCTTTACATTATAAATAACAGCAAGCAACGTAAATTTTTATGAAAGTGATAAATAAAATCACAGTGAATGAGGTGATAATGACGTGACATACATACTCATTTACAAAAAAATTTTCGTTTACGTACTGTATAAACCCTCCCTGCACTGTTAAAGAAACACCCTTTACATTATAAATAACAGCAAGCAACGTAAATTTTTATGAAAGTGATAGATAAAATTACAGTGAATGAGGTGATAATGACGTGACATACATACTCATTTACAATTATTTTTTTGTTTACGTACTGTATAAACCCTCCCTGCACTGTTAAAAAAACACCCTTTACATTATAAATAACAGCAAGCAACGTAAATTTTTATGAAAGTGATAGATAAAATTACAGTGAATGAGGTGATAATGACGTGACACATACTCATTTACAATTATTTTTTCGTTTACGTACTGTATAAACCCTCCCTGCACTGTTAAAAAAACACCCTTTACATTATAAATAACAGCACGCAACGTAAATTTCAATAAAAAAATGAAAATACTGAAAAAATTTTTTTACAATATTTAAATATTTTTACGTATACCCATGAAATAAAATAATAATTTATCCAAAAAAAAAAACGCGATAGAGTGAGAACGCGAACCAAGAATCGCGAATAGCCGGGGTAACACTGTGTATGTATATATATATATATATATATATATATATATATATATATATATATATATATATATATAGATATAGATATAGATATAGATATAGATATATATATATATATATATATATATATATATATATATATATATATATATATATATATATATATATATATATATATATATATATATATATATATATATATATATATATATATATATATATATATATATATATATATATATATATATATATATATATATATATATATATATATATATATATATATATATAGTTTTCCCTTACTGTACAAAGTCAACGGGTTCCACCACTCCCTACATGAGGCAAAACTAGTGAATGTTGATGACTCCTATATAAAATTATCAATATTTAGCATATAACCTATTCAGAACTTCCTAAATGCTTTAGATCATGACTAGATTACTTGACTGTACTTAAACATTACCTAATAAAATTTCAATTTACGTAAAAAAAAATTTTAATATGTATTTTTCAGGGATAAAATGTTGTGTAAATATTAATTCTTTTAATATCTTCCAACCATATATATATATACACTCACCTCTTGGAACAACGCGAAAAAACACGGGTAAAGTAATATTCGCGTAAGGTAACCAGTCATTTTCCATAAGAAACAATGATAATAGGCATAGATATGTTCCAGAACCATACATAAACACACTATGCCCAATATATAAGACAAGTAAAACATATTTTATAAGTACATAACAAAGCTGGAAGACCTGTAGTTATTTATATTAATATGCAAATAGTGTACAGTATAAAAGATATACAGATTTACATATAAATACTGTACAGCAAAAATAATTTAACTCACCCTGAGAACGAACCCCTATCTGCAAACATAAACAAAGATGACAAGAGGACGGAGGAGGTGGCGGTGAGGAGGTGACTTAGGCGGTAGGAGAGGGAGGAGAAGAGGAGGAGGAAGGGGGCGAGCAAACCCCTGGTTATTGTTGGGGTTAATACAGGGTGAAATAAGATTGAAGAAATTGGCAGCATGGTGGAAACCTGCCTCAGAGGCAGTTTCTTAGTTACTAAATTGAACCGTTTTTTTTCGCTTTTTCTCGCGGGCAGGCGCGTAGCTCCCGCATTTCATATTTTATTTATATATATATATATATATATATATATATATATATATATATATATATATATATATATATATATATATATATATATATATATATATATATATATATATACAGAGTGATCCCTCGTTTATTTGCGGGGGTTCGGTTCCGGGACCAGCCACGACAGGTGAAAATCCGCTAGGTAGAATCACAATATATACATAGGTATTTTACATTTATTTTTACCTTTACTGTATAAACCCTCCCTGCACTGTTAAAAAAACACCCTTTACTTTATTAATAACAGTGTGCAAGCGTAAATTTATATGAAAGTGATAGGTAAACTTACTTTGAATGAGGTCATGATGACGTGACATACTCATATACATAGGTATTTTACATTTATTTTTACCTTTACTGTATAAACCCTCCCTGCACTGTTAAAAAACCACCCTTTACTTTATCAATAACAGCATGCAAGCGTAAATTTATATGAACGAGATAGGTAAACTTACCGTGAATGAGGTGATGATGACGTGTATAGACTCCAGAGGAAATTATTCCGCAGCCAATGACAGCTTTACGGCTGCTTTTTGCGAGAGAAGAACATGCTAATGGGGAGTTGCTGTCGCTGTTTCTTCTTTTGTTGGAAGATGGTCTTGTAAGGAATCATGGCATCATCGAGAAGTTTGCAGAAGGTCACTGAACGAACCATATTATCGTCATGTTCTTGCGAGAGTTGTTGGACTGCTTTCACATGTTCATACAAGGCTGCCAGACGTTCGAGTGTAAGGCCAGGTTCTTCGATTTCTTTGTGCGATTCTTCTGGATGTTCTCCTTCGGTCACTGATTTTGTCATTTCCTCAAAGTCTTCATCAGTCAAAGGCTGCGAGTGGCAGTCGATCAATTCATTCACGTCTTCGTAAGTCATATCATCAAAGCCTTCTCCTCCTAGAAATGCAGCCAACTTCACAGCTTTCGCAACTGCTAAGTTATGGACTTCGTCAGGAGCGAATCCCTTGTAGTCGAAGATGACTCGGGCCACAATTTCTTCCAGCTGGCATTGATTGTGGCCGGCTTCATCTCTTTGATAGCATTCTGAATATTTTGAAGGCATGTAGCAATCGTGTCGTTACATCAGTAAGTATTCTGTGAGAATTCTTTGTCCGAATCCATGGATTCAACCAGGTTCGCCAGGGCATTTCATGTGTAGAGGGCCTTGAACGCACCAGCAACGCCTTGATCCATAGGCTGAATCAGTGATATCGTATTCGGTGGCAGGAGCTCTACTTGAACACCATCATATTCACGATCAGTTGCGTGGCCACCAGCATTATCCATCAAAAGAAGGACTTTAAATTCAAGGCCCTTTTCCGCAAGATAAATTTTGACCTGAGGGATAAAGCATTGATGAAACCAGTCCAATGTGAGGCTTTTCGTGATCCAGGCCTTAGTGTTATGCATCCAATACACTGGCAGCAGATTCTTATTCTTATTCTTCAAAGCCCTAGGGTTCTTAGACTTGTAGATAAGCCCGGGCTTTAACATGAAGCCCGCAGCATTCACGCACATGATGAGGGTAACGCGGTCTTTGTGCGCTTTAAATCCCGGAGCTTTAGCTTTTTCCTTGAAAAGTAAAGTGCGAGACGGCATTCTCTTCCAAAATAACCCAGTCTCATCCATGTTAAACACATATTCCCCTTCAGCAATAACTTTCTTAAAGTCGTTGTTCACATTATCTTCAGCTGCAGCTGTATCTGCAGAGGCAGCTTCGCCATAAACCAAAACGCTCTTTAGGCCATAGCGTTTTTGAAATTTGGTGAACCATCCCTTGCTTGCAACAAACGATTGTTTCCTCGGTGGAGAATCGCTGGAGGGTCCTGGTTGCGGGTCGTCGATATCTTCTTCTCTCTCCTCTCCATGGTCACCACTGTCGTCGTCGGGATCGTTTGCAGCAAATGTATCGTACAGTTTCTTCGCCTTTGTTTGTATGATATTGCTGTCTAAGCTGATGTTCTTCTTTCTGCAATCAGCAATCCACAGGGCCAAAGCAGATTCCATCCGCACTATTATCTTATTGCGGGGTGTTACGACCCTCTTGCCTATTTTACTAAATGAAATAGTTGCTGTTTTCCTGATATTTGCCTCGTCGTTTTTTTATATAACGAACAGTAAATTCGTTGAGGCCAAAATGGCGGCAGACATCCGCGAACCTTCTTGCTTCCTTCAGCATATCTAACACTTTTACCTTATCTGCTATGGTCAACATCTTCCTTTGCCGCTTAGGCTTACTACCAGAAGCCTTAGAAGATGAAGGACGCTTGGGAGGCATTGCAGAGGTTGAAAAACGTGAGTAAAAAAAATCACAAGCACAACATATTAAGAAGCACAACGCGAACGGCGCACATGTGAGTTAGACTGAACAGATGAGGCGAAACAATGGGAGATGCTGGGAGAACCAAGCTTCAATCAAAAAGCCAATCAGACCCCATGATACAGAACAAACAGAAAAACAGTTTTGTGATTTGTTGTCTCCCACCCTTTCAGCCAATAGCATCCCATGAACTATCTCACGTAGGTGCGAGCCTTTGCGTTTTCCAAGACGCCAATACATTGTACGCTATTGTACAGTATTTTACATGGTGCAATACTGTGAGTTATATGTTTAATATTTATGTATTTTACTATTTTTTACTGTTTTATTATTCTTAGGCTAGGAAACACTTTTTTTAATAAAATAATGAAAATACAGGAAATTTTAATATGTACTAGCTCACGTAGGTGCGACCCTTTTCGTTTTCTGAAACGCTGATACCGGTATTGTATTTTACATGGTGCAATACTGTGAGTTACATGTTTAAATTTGTTTTTTACTATTTTTACTGTTTTATTATTCTTAGGCTAGGAAATACATTTTTTTAACAATAAAATAATCAAAATACTGGAAATTTTAATATGTTTTAGCTCACGTAGGTGCGACCCTTTGAGTTTTCTGAAACGCCAATACCAGTATCATACTTTCTATGGTGCAGAGTTACATGTTTAAATTTATGATTTTTTACTATTTCTTACTGTTTTATTATTCTTAGTTTGGGAAACATATTTTTTTATCAATAAAATAATGAAATAAAAATGTTTCAATAAAATAATGTAAACACTGAAAATTTAATTTTTTTAATATTTTAATATTCTCGCATATACCCAGAAAAAAAAAGCTTACGTCAGAGGTTCCTGAAGCGTGATGGAACCCGAAATTCAGTATAATTTAGAACACAACTATATATAATCACATGCTATGCAGTAGTATAGATTCTCCCTTTTCCATGCATTTCACTTCCATGGTGATGGCTTTCCTTTTCTTAAAAGCACTTTCATCAGAAGAATCTGCTTGATGCTTGGGAGACATAATACAGGCCAAAATTTATCAAATCAGGAGCAAAATAATCAATGGGAGATGCGTCATAACCACAACAAAACATCATAACTCGAGGACATCACAAACCGATGACCCCCTGTATATATATATATATATATATATATATATATATATATATATATATATATATATATATATATATATATATATATATATATATATATATATATATATATATATATATATATATATATATATATATATATATATATATAATAATATATATAATAATATATATAATAATATATATAATAATATATATAATAATATATATAATAATATATAATAATATATATATATATATAATATATATATATATATATATATATATATAATATATATATATATATAATATATATATATATAATATATATATATATATATATATATATATATATATATATATATATATATATATATATATATATATATATATATATATATATATATATATATATATATATATAATGAAACTAAAATTAATAAGAAAAAAATAATAAAACTATATTAAACATGAGGGACTTTATTATTATTGTGATACGTTGAAGAGAAGGTAGTCGAAAGTGTGCTCTCTCTCTCTCTCTCTCTCTCTCTCTCTCTCTCTCTCTCTCTTTCCCACTACTTAAAAATACAAAATCTGCTGCTCCCGATTTTGTCCGTTAAATTAAAAGTCCATTGAATTGGGGTCCATTAAATACAGGGATGTGTGTATATACTTACCTAAAGTAGGGCATTTTTAAAGCCTGAGTACAATTACATCTCTTCAAGGGGTTTATCGTTAATAGTGATCCCAAAAGGTCTAATAAGTCATCTCTAGCAGCTGGGAATAGGTCCCTTAGTGGAGAACCTTCAAAGTGCTTGTAGGCTACAAAATCAGGCAGCTTTGTCATATCCTGGAATTGAGAGGGAATTTTAAAATAAATTCATAACAATATAAAAAAGAGAAGCTTAAAAAACTGTGATAAGGAGGATTAAAACTGCTAATATATTCTTAACATTTTCTATACCTAACATAGTCGAAGAGTAAATTGTGCACTGTAATGACAATACTGAACAGTAAACATTCAAACACTACTTAAACAAACAAATAATACTTTGAATTAAATGTAAAATAAAAAGAAGAACGTCTATGACAAGATTATATTCAATACAGTACTTCTTTTTCAAACTTTAACAAAAAACATTTTAGCATGAAAAATTCATTAGAAATACCAATAATTCACTTAAACTTTTTTCAACCAGTATCCAAATACAGTCTAATACTAAGGACACAAGGTCATTTATTATGATAATTATTAAAAAGTAATAACTGAAGATTTGCAGATACTACTGTTGTCATACCTTCCAATTATCCTCTGTTGGTGTTCCTAGAGCTGTAAATATTCTTGTGAGCTGATCTAAATCAGAATCTCCAGGGAAATAAGGACAACGAACAAGCATTTCTGCTAATATGCATCCCACAGCCCACATATCGACACCAGTGCCATAAGACCTTGCTCCAAATAAAAGCTCAGGACTCCTATTATACAAGAAAACAAAACTGATTACAATATAGTGTGCTGAGGAAGAAACTCATAAGAGGACACTAAGAAACATACAACAGGTGGTGGGGAAGAAAATATGCTGATCTTGCATACCAGGCATGTCATAATAGCCAAGTACATGAGATTTCCATAGTAGTGAAGTAAGACAAAGTACACTTCCATATTTCCTACATGTTAGATCTGCCTAAAAAGGATAGGTAAAATAAGTGCAGGTAATTTATTCCTACCTGACATACATATGCAAAAGAATAGCTGAGAGATGGGGTGAAAGTGTGTACGATATAATTCACCCTTCCTGTTTCCCTTTTTATTTTTTTTTAAACTAAATTAAGGTTACTCTCATAGCATTAGGAGAATATGGTAGTATCAAGGTAAAAATAATGAATAAATAATTAAGATGATCCCTCACTTCAATTGGCGAATTAGGTCCCCAATCCTCCACGTTATTATAAAATTGCTTAAGTTCAATTCCCTCACATAACAGTATGCATACATTTTGTATATAACCAATTCCCAACCTCTAGTATTTTTCAAATCCTGCCTAGATTACTGTACTGTACTTACACTTATCCTACTATTATTTAACTTCTATTCAAAATCAGTTCAGCAGTTTTTAATGGGTCTTTAAGAAAAATATTTTGGGAAGAACAGAGTAAAGGTCTGCTGTCTACTAGCTCCCTAAAAAACTTTATTTAGAAATGTGGGGACACAGCTGACGATAAAGTCTGTCTACATCTGATGCATCATTATATATATAATAGCATTATTCCTGCTTCTTAGGTCATAACATGAAAACATAAATAAAAACACCATGCATTAAATATCTACAGAAACTTTGCTCATGCTCGTCATGTAATCTATATGAAGCCAAAACTAACTGAAGCAAAATATTTCATTCAAATGGTAACCCAGCAAAAAGTAATGACAATATATAGCTGAATAATAGCATACAGGTGAAATAGGCCAATAATTTCACAAAGAAATTAACCATAATCTTGGGCATAAAGTGAGAGTAATAGATAAAAAAAAATTAATACACTCACCTATACCACCTTGTGACCACTTGATGAGAGTACTGTCGATTGGGTGACCCGAAGAACCTTGCCAGACCAAAGTCCCCAATTTTTAGGACACCTTCAACATTTACCAATAAATTGTTGGGTTTCAGATCCTGTGCACAAAATTAAAAATTGCTTAATATCTACTGAGTAAAGTATACCTACTTATCACATCTATTTTAGGGCTAATTTCAGAATTCTGTGAAATATCAGTGTTCAGGTTTTTAAATATTCCAGCATGGGATAAAGTTACAGTAATAATGTTTGTTTTGCTTAACAAAATGCAAACAAACAGACTACAAAATTACATTTGATACTTCCTGAATCTATACGTTCAAGTAAACATTTTGAGAGTAATAACAGTTCATAATATGTAATACTTACACTTAAAACTAAAAAAAAAATTAATAAAATAATTCACTAAGTAAATAAAAATTTTAAACAGTACCCTATGGAGAATCCAGTGCAGATGAAGATACTCTAACCCTCGAAGAGTTTGTATTGTATAGGCTTTAATATTTGCAGGAGTGAGAATTATATGATCCGTATCCTTTATTATTACCTGGAAAGATATAATAAAGACATAAAATAGGTCATTTTTCATTACTTGAATACTCTAGCCATCACTCGAAATACATGGGGACTGCAGTGGCACAGTAGTTAGAGCACCTGACTTGGTAAGTGACAGATTTGTGACTGAACCCAATGTAAGGCATAGAGAGGGCGCCTTATATCCCTAGCTCCAATATGTTTGTGTCTACCACCACACTGGGGATTAATACATAGAACAAGGGCATTACACATATGTGCAGTAAAATGTTAACTTCTCATTCAGAGAGCTAGAAATATTCTTCTTAAAAATTAATTCTATTTCTATATACATGAGCCATTTTTGTGGTGACTAAAAGGTGTATGAAATAATAAATACTTTCATTATGATATCTATGGATATATTACTGGAAGTCTGTGGTGCTAAAGATAATGGCCAATTAAAGTTGATAAACTGTAATCAAAAACTTTAACCCAGATGTATACAGACCGCATGCACACAAACAAATAAAAGTTTCACATACACCTAATCATAGAACATAAAAAGAAATTTTATTGCAAGCTCACCTCCAAATCTGTGTCCATGAAGTCAAAGACAAGAGAAACATTCGACTTGTACCCAAAGACATCTAGAAGACCAATAAGATTTGGATGATGTACCTCCTGAAGAAGTTTGATTTCTCTAAGGGCTGTACGATTTATGCCATCTCGGGCCTCTTCTCGGCTTCCGAGTTTAATCTGTTATACGCAATACCAATGTCAATAAGAATCCCAACAATAGTATAAGTTTAGCATTTCTATGTAATCGTTAAATTACAAGAGAATCTTTCTGATACAGTGAGAATACATAACTCAACTGTAGAAAAGAAAGCAAAAGCTAGTTTTGTCTCAATATGAACCAATATAGCCTCCTGTGTTATTTTATATATATATATATATATATATATATATATATATATATATATATATATATATATATATATAAACAAACTAACCTTTTTAACAGCAACAATATGCTTGGTTTCTGTGTCTAGTGCTTTGTAGACTGTGGCAAACTGAAAAAAGCAAGTAAATGACATATCATTATTATTACAAGGTATATCAAAATTGTTCAATGGCAGCTGCAAATAATAAAGATCAGAGCGATAAAACTAATATTATTGACAATAAATCATAGCTCTATCAACAAGCTGCTAAAAATCTGAAAGGCAAAAGTACAGTATACTAATGCTCAGACTTTCAGATTGCACTTCTATTATATGCGCAAATCCTCAAGTGTGGAGGCTGGAAGAGATATATAAAACTTTTTTAAACAAAGGTAGGAACACGATAAAATAGAGAAAATTAATTCTAATGATAAAGTTATATATCAGTAATTTCACCTAAGGAAAAGTTTAAGGAAACAATAAGGGTGAAAATTTCTCACACTAAATAAAGTTGGCTTACTGCCAACACTCCATGACGAGAGTAAATTTGAGTCAAGAAAATTCATATCTTTAAGAGATGCAGCTAATGGAACGATAGACATCGGAAGAAAAAAATTTAAAATTGGGATAAATTTTCTACAGCTGCATATAGTATTTGAAAGTCTAAATGTTGAGAGTCTCATCAAAATGAGCCTTAATTTTAGAGTTATAGAGATTATAGCCCCACAATTATCCAAACTTGACCCTATGGTACATATCAATTACTATGGTATATTGTTTGTTACAGTAAGTAACATTTACATGTAATAAGACACCAACAACAAACTCAACTAGTGGCATTTCTGCCTCTCTATCCAAGGTAGACATACCCCCTATAGCTCTTGGTTTGTCTCAGAAAGATGTAAACCTTGAAAGACTCGTTTGACCTGTTATTCCAAGGTTTGTAACGTGCTATGCACGTTCAAACTAAGCAAACGCCTTCAGAAAAGCAAACATACTCAGGAAACAAGCAGAATATATCTGAAGAAATGCCGAAGAAAGAGAAGCTGACAGCAGCAATAAAATGCCAATGCTGCCTTTCGACAGCATGAAGGTTAGGCCACACCCCTACACTTTTGGCATTTCACCTCCACTGCCACCACTTTCCACTCCAACATTGACAGCTGTCACATCCCCACCTAGAGATTCTGAAGACTTAACCATGACACCTGCAAATTATATTACTATACAAATGGATTTATTTGATATGACTGCAGGAGAGGAAGAAGGCCTAGATAGTGACAATGAATGCATTATTATCATCAAGTAAAAATATCGAGAACTACTTCCAGCATGCTGTACATATGGAGAAGACAACTACAGCATCAACTTTAAACCAAAGAGAAGTGAATAAAGACTATATCCTTGAAGGATCGGTCCCCGTCCAAGACCGAGAGTTTAAGCTGTTTACTGGCAGGAACTGCTGTGGTTGGACATCACAGTGGGGGGTTGGGGCTTGCCCTGGCTGACGAATACCCATTGTATTGAAATGGAAATAAAGGTTAAAAAATTAAAAATTTAAATTTAAATTTAAATTTAAAAAGACTACCTAGATAATACTCTGCCTCTTAAGGCAGGGGGGAACCAGGAGCCTGAAGAAAAATTATATGCCTGTACACCAACATATGTGACTGAATATGGAGAAATATTAGTCTATATATCATGACTGTTCAAGATTAAAAGATTAAGAAGCAAATGCCATGATATCATTTACTTATGGCACAAAACATAAGGCGTATAAAATTAGTAAAAACTTTTGCAGTCCGAAACTCAAAACATAAGTTGTAAACTTTCAAACTGAGAAGGCTCCTTCATTTTTCATACAGTTTCAATGAAAACACATAAGAGATGTCTTGACATGCCTGATTAATAATCTAAAGACATTTTTCATTGATATCTGCATGGGTTGGATTTGTCAACTTTTTCCATTTTGTGAGGTGACAGCAAGACTGAAAATCTAATAATTCATATTAGTAAAACAATTTATTTTCAATAAGAAATTTTTCTCTAAGTCTGAAGCTCTGAACAAGGTCTTTGTACCATATCAATTTATGCATGTAAAACAAGAATTATAGGGGAGTTACCATTTGAAGTATTCGAAAGTTATTGAGAAAAGTTAAAGCTTGAAGGATCTCATTTGTAAACTGGGTTTATTGGGTTACAATTCATACATATGGTGTCCCTAACTCTTGGTATAAAAATCATGGCAATGGCTTTTCTTTATCACCCACCCCCTTAAGTTAACAGTATATTTTATGCTAGCTATACGTAAATATTTCTCAGCTGTAGTACTATTTCATACTTTGAGAAAATAGGAAAAAACGGAATGCGCGAAGATTGATCTTCATCCAATAGTAGTAGTGCCATTTTTGTTTAAGCTTGAAGTAAATGACCTATGCTAGTTCTCTACGCGGCCTAGTTAACAGGAATACTTTTATACAGTGTAAAGGCAAGCGAAACATGCAAGCCTTAGAGATCTGCTTAACATAGCTAATAAAGACCCTTCACTGTAAACTACCAAACGGGAATCCAATGCCGTCACACAATAGGAGTCCAAACCGTACCTGTCCTTCTCCTAAAAAGTCAATTTTTTCATAGCGTTTCAACTTTTCTTCAATTCGTATTCTTCCCGAACGTTTTTTCTCTCCATCTGCTTCCATACTTGAGGATTAAATAAATGTTATGCATAGATCCACATGAAGTGCAGAAGTGAATCCTCACAGCATGCGATATTTGTTTAATTTATGCTGTGAATCCAGTGAAAGGTAGGAGGACAGCCTTTACATCGGCCCCACAACAATTAGTTGTGTTCAATTTTAATTACGGGAGTCGAGTTCATCGTGTTCTTCTGAGTAATGAGAATACAAAACTTAATTAGTCATTCATATGTCTCAGATGTGCATTTACCTGTCTGTGTTTGCGGGAGAGAACCTTATCCTCTTAAATCCCTGTCTCATAGTCTTTTTTTTTGGGGGGATGGGTAAATTTTTACAATTGCGCCCATCTCAATTTTGAGGTGAACATTATATTTTTCAATTTTTTTTTTAATATATATGACCTTGCACCGTCGGAGAATATATGCTAACCTAATTAAACTTAACCTAACCTAAAGTAGTAGTCATATGCGATATATTTCTGATTTTTATTTTTGAATGAATGTAACCTTGAAATCTTTCGTAACTTACTATTTTTCAGATTTGGTTAGGGTAGGGTTGGCTTGGCTGGCTTAGCGTATATTTTCCGATGGTTTTCAGTGTCATTTAAGAAAAAGAAGAAAAAAAAAAAAAATATATATATATATATATATATATATATATATATATATATATATATATATATATATATATATATATATATATATATATATATATATATATATATATAATATATATATATGAAAAACTATTTTCACCTGCAAGTTAAAGCGGGTAAAAGTAAAAATAAAAAATAAAAAATCTCCTTATAAACAGTTATCGTGGCAAAGCGCTAGCGTCCGCGACTCTGAAGAGGCAGGTTTAGGGCTCGCGACCCGTCACAGTCACTCATGGTGACGATTTCATTTGCCAAAGCAAGTCCTCCGCAAGAAAGCAACCGTTCATCCCTTGATAGTAAAAGGAAGTCCGTGACGTAAAACCGGTTTATATATATTTTTTTCCTTTTTTTTAAACCTTTCATATCTTTCTTTAAAACTATAAATACAATTACCATTTGCCGCATCATCGCTCTGCGAATTCCAGTTATCAACTATTTTTACACCTAAACAAAATTCTTCCTTACATTTTGAAACGACGTGTTCTTACGAAGCTTAAAGCTATGACCGCTAGTTCTACAGCAGCCACCCATATCAAAGTATCACTCCTAGCAACTCTCAAAACCATGGAGGAAATTAAGAACCGTTACCATATCCCCGTGTTTCTTCTAGCACTGAATGATGGTAACTCCAATTCCTTCAGGGGCAATATAGAATCTGAATTCCAGATCAAAATTTAGTACGAGGGTCTGCCCCTCTTTTTTATCTCTTACTTTATTTAATTTTCTTGCTTTTCCCTCCCCTTTTTACCCTCTTATCCTATCCCATCCTAAAAAAAAAAAAATCCTTCAGACTTTGCTCATAATTGAGATTAAATATTTCAGTCACCAGGGTCGTAGTAAGTCTCGAACTTTCTCCACTTTGTTTATATGTATTTGCTAAGGCCAATTCTAGAGATTCTGCATATTCAGACTTGGCCCCACATGAGTCATGTACTGTATATATTTCTGATGAACATTTCCTGTCCCCGTCGGGGGCCATATACCTGAAGGCCACCTCTATGTTTGTTAAGATGGCTTGTGCTGCCTTTACTGTTCCGGTTTTACGTCATGGACTCCCTTTTCTACCAAGGGCTAGGGCGGTTGCCTTCTTGCGAAGAACTTGTTTTGGCAGATGTAATCCTTACCCTGAGTGCATGAGATAGTTCATCCTCATGTCCTTCTCAGTGCCCTTATTTTGAGGCAGAAGATCTATGATGATACACAGCCACGTCAGTGTGGGGAAAGATAAATAGTACTTACGAAAACGAAACAGAACTCCAATTCTTATATACAGTATTGGATATTTGAATTATTTAACTCCCCATAGGCAGATAAGAGGTTTTGGATTCCTAATAAGTCTATAAAACTAAGTGGATGAATTTCGTTGTATTTAAACAAAACAGGGCTATCAGGAGGAGAAGGAGATAAAGACAGCCAGAAACTGTTTGTGGAGGCGTTAAATTTACTACATTTTGGATGCCCACTTTCTGTAAATAGTTGAGAGTTCAAGAAAGAGTGACAAGACATAGTTCAAACAGCAGTCAAAGGTCGTGGAGAGAAGGCCGAGGAAACATGTGGGTCGAATCGTCAGTAGATCTGAAGTTAACTATTGCAGCATGTGACTAGGAAACTATAAGTGATTATTTGTGAAAGCTATGAGAGGTTAGAGTAAAAGCTCGGTAAAACCAAGATTATGAAATGAAAAAAAGTAATCGTAAATAATATGGGCAGGGGAGTGCTGATATATATTTGTTTCAAATTAAATATGTAATTTATTGCTTGTAATCTAACATTTCCGATTCAGCACACACACCAGTATTTACAAAAGAAAAAAGATGGCAACCTGCCACTTGCAGGGCCGCTCGACTGGAAGCGTCGGAATGAATCGATTATCAACACCCCCATTTTGATATGAATCAAGGCTAGCATGAAAGCAGATGCTAAGGGAGAGGACAACCAAAGACCCGAAGAGATCCCTCAGGGCTCAACCGTGCGGCTCTGCGGAACAGAGGCAACGGGAACCCTATATAGAAGCAGATGTGACACTAGCGAGCAGATCAGAGCAAAGGTGACCGATCAATGTTCGTGTGCCTACGAGACACCGCTTCCACTCGAGACTGCCCGTCATTGAGTATATATTCTTCACCCTGAGACTGCGGACTTCATGAATTTGCTTAAAAATTTAAACTTTTTTAATTTGATGTTTAGTAGAAATATACGACTGAAAAAATATTTATTATATTTGTATTAGCTATAGTCAGTAATAAAATTAACAATTAATTTTATATTATTTAAATAATTACATACTTAATGCTGTACTCAGAAAATTATATTATTTGCTTGGAGAATCAGAACTCATATCCATATAAAGCATTCTAAAAGCTCTTTTGAAATAATATTTTAATTCCTTAATACATGTTTCATGTTCGATGAAAAAAAAATATATATAAGAACATATATATACATATAGTGCATAAGTAAAACTATGTGGAAAGGTTTACAGAAAACGTATATATTTTTATCTGGGAGACTAAAATAAATATTTATTGACATAAATGTATACACCATATCCATTCTCTAACGTTGTGCTCAAATCGATACTTTATTATTCCCATGAATAAGTCCTACCCAACGTATACGCTTTTTCATTACTATGGGAGGGTATATTGGATATTGCCATGTGATACTGTGAATGTTCCAAAATCTGTGAACAGAATTCTCAACAGAGACATTATTATTTCTCTCTTCAGAAAATGTCTCCCCTAAAGATGGCTAGTATTTATTCATGTCAGATTAAAAATAAAAGGTCCTGACATCCAGCAGCGTTAAGGCATATAGAAAATAGAATTAATAATTTACCCAAGAACTAAAGGCAATAAATGTCTATAAATTCCTTTCCATTAGGATGGGATTGAAAAGGGGGTGGAAACTCAATGAATTAGAGGCAGATACGAGAGGGACAGACCCTCCTGATAATTAGTATCCATTACAATGAATGATGAAATTTCATCATCATCATCATCATGAAGATGGGATAGAAAAGTGGGAGAAACACTGAAGAGGGGGGAGGGGGAAATAGAATGGGAAGCTTTGGGAGGAAAAGCGCAAAAATGAAATAAAGAGATATGTAGAAAGGAAGATTTAACAGCGAGAAGTTTCGGTACTGTAAGCAATATAGTATGAAAATAAAAGATATAAAAGGGAATGTGATAGATAATCTTAATGAATCTCCTCTTGCATTTGACCATTTATCTATTTATATATTATTATTCATTTACCAATATTTCTATTTTCCGTTTATTTACCATTTATGTATTTATTCGTTTCTGGGAGAGTTGAGAAGAAAGTACTTAATGTCACATTGTAAAGGGGTTCTTGTTAATAGATCTTGTGAAGCATCATTAAAACTCGGGAATTTCGATAAAAACTGTATTGTATTCTTGAAAGAGTTCGCCAGAATTAAATTCTACACCTCTACCCGACGCTCAATAAACGTTCTGATATATGGATGTAATGGCTCTGCACTTACATAAATTTATATCTTCAATGCACATTCAAATTATTCAAGAAAAATATTAAAATACTCTTTATAAATAAGATACATATTTTTCCCACATCTACAAAAGTATTTTACACTGAAATACATAAAATAATAAATTCGAATTCTCTGAAAAACTACAAATAGTATACAGTATACAGTACAGAGTAAAATAAAAGGTTCATCTTGGCCTCAGGGGGAACTTGCTCTACTTCCATATATAAACTCCACATATATTCAAAGAATCTGACTAACATCATGGAACAAGGCTGATATCCAGCCCATCCCCAAACCCAAGGATTCAAAAAACCCATATTCAATATCTCTCCTAAGCTGTTTGAGAAAAACAGAGGAGAAGATTGTCCTCAACAGACATCCCTGGAAGTGACCACCCTTCCATGAGGACATATTCGCATACCAGCATTCCTTTCTATATTTCTTGAACTTTCACCGGGGGTTCGTTCTTTTCCTCGATCTTGAGAAGGCCTTCGGACTAGTCAATGTGCCTGCTATACTCTATGCCCTCGTTAACAAGCAGGTCAAAGGGAACCTTTTCTCCTAGATCAAGCTGAGTCTACTAAACCGCAGTGCTATAGTAAAGGTGCAAGGGCACTACTCCATCTACAAACCTCATGAAAATGGAACCCCTCTTAAGTTAACATTCTCATTCCCTTCTTCTTCACCTACTTCATGAAAAAAATCATGGATATCAAATTGCCTCATGGGGTCAGTATCTTCAACTGTGCAGACATTTTGCCCTTGTCGGTTATAAGTCCAACAAGACCCAACTGTGCTTCAGCAGAATATGCCAAGTCTCCATCCCCCTTGGGGTAACAATAAATGCCCTAAAAACAAAGGTGCTTCCCATCCACCAGCTTAGGCAAGACAGAAGACTTGTCATAAATAATGACCCCCTTGATTGGGTCAAAAAGCACCTTTACCCAGGCATCTACATTGACAGCCCACTCTCTTTTGGACATGAGATCCAGTATCTGCATGTCAGGTGCAAAACGTGCCAATCAGTACTCTTGCATCTGTCGGGCATCAACTGGTGTAAATTCCAGTCTCCTAAAAACCTTGTATATGCAAGCTATAATAGAGCCTTGCAGAATATGCTTGTCCCATCCTTTGGCTCCTAGAGGACCAACAGTGGGCCAAGATTGAGGTCATCCAAACAATGCAATGCAGACCAAACTAGGAGCCCCCATATGGACAAAGATAGAAAACCTCCAGCTGGGAGCCAACCTCCTCTTACTAAAACATAGATTTCTGCAGAGAATGATCTTTCTTGTGGCTAAAACTACTTCCGCACAACGTCCCTGCCAGCACAAACTTTAAAGTAGCTCTTAGCCAACACCTCGACCTCCCCAGAAGGACCTGGGTAGCCAAGGCCTGTGCTGAGCTGCTGACCTTACAAGCTGAAGAGGACATCCTAACCAAAAACCTGGACAATGCACACCTAGACTAACAATGCCCTCCTCCATGGGACATCCAACCGCTGGTTTAAAGATTGAATTTTCAGTCAACCCCAAGAGCTCAGTCAATTCAAACATCCCCAGATATATATACAAGGACATAATCCGGATCTGGAGCAGACATAACTCCCCAATCATCTACAAAGATGGCTCAATTAATCAAGAAATCGGAACATCAGCCACCCCTTTCATCAAGGAAGGCCATGCAGAATCCTAGAGATTGTCTAGCACCTGCTCCTCATTCCAAACTGAACTTGTCATCACCAATGCCTCTTTTATGTCACTTGTCAAGAAATAGACCATGCCTTCATTATCACAGATTCCAACTGTGCCTTACAGGCTGTGAATAAGATACATCCCAAAAATAATGTAAGAACCATCACTGAAATATTTCACTTTTTCCACAGGGCCATTAGCATTGGCAAAACCCTCACCTTCACTTGGATACCTTGCCACGTCAGCAACAAAGTAAATGAAGAAGCCAAACCAAGCATCTTTTCAGGCAGATATTCAATACTCCCTGCCTCCAGGTACTCTCCAAATTAAAATCAAGACCACCAGAAAACTTTCTTACAGCTATCAGACACAATCTGTGCATGGACACCGGGTCTGTTTCCAAGTCTTGGTACAAAACCGTCACCAACCTCCAGGCATCACCCCTCCCAAGAACCTCTGCAGAAGCACAGCAGTCAGTATTTACAGACTGAGACTCAGGTACAAGTGCACCAGGCAAATGATTGACAACATCATCAAGGAGTGCACTTTCTGCTTGGAAGCAATGTCATAACCCCTCCTCCACTACATCCTTAAACGTGAAGTTTTCTCCAAAATACTGTAACTCAAAGCAATGACCCAAATGCCCCTCAAGCTACAAGTACCACACTAAGAGCAGCTACGAACCATATGGACTGCCTGCTAAACATTACTAGTCAGTACCCACCACCTAGATAAATAATAAATAACAGAGAGAGAGAAAGAATACAAGAGGCTGAGAGCAGTTCTCTCAATCTCTCCAAAGTGAGCCCATCAGCATGCTGGTGTGGTTCCATGAAGAAGACCCTAGCATGTTACAACTTTCTTAGTCTTTGCTGGTTATCGGCATATATTTTTCCTTTCTTACTATTTTTCAGGTTCATACATTTATTTTTGCATATATATATATATATATATATATATATATATATATATATATATATATATATATATATATTTGTTTTTCTTGTTCCTATCTCCCATATACCCTTCCTTCCCAGTGGTCCCCCAGGGGTTAAAAGTTTGTCCCTTCTTCACCGCTATCCTATCCAAGCTTTCGTCTTCCCTCAGAGCTTAATTTTCGTGCTTTTCCCTCCAATTCCCTTATATCCTTAATCCCCTCCCCTTTTTCCCCTCCTATCCTATCCCATCCTAAAAAAAAAAAAAAAAAAAAAAAAAGAGAGCTTAAGGTATCTAACTAATATGTAAAATAAAGGGAGACTACTAAGCCTATCAAGAATATTTTAAAGCTTTTCTTTATATTTGTAGCTAAGACATGACTTCATTTTCCAGATCACTCACCTACAGGCCCACCATGGCCAGTCCACCCCTGGATGGACATCTACAACGAATGAACAAACGATATTCAGGAAATGTTATTTGTTCA
The DNA here is from genome assembly GCA_037179515.1 of Halocaridina rubra. Taxonomy (NCBI): domain Eukaryota; kingdom Metazoa; phylum Arthropoda; class Malacostraca; order Decapoda; family Atyidae; genus Halocaridina; species Halocaridina rubra. Next base: position 31,523 of record JAXCGZ010018946.1, on the reverse strand, counting down.
TACGCAACACTAAAGAGCCATTTAGGGAGTGTTCTTTTGTCATAACACTACAATTTCGCCTTCTACTATAGAATATAAGTAATCCAACCCTATAATTAATCTATCCTCTTTTTCTACTTCTAGAAGAAGAAAAAATTCCTCTCAAATCAGGTTTCTTTCCATTCAATTAAAGAACCTATTAAATAAACTAATCTCTCATACCTTTTGTCATTAAGATGTAATTATATCGTTTAGATTAATTAAAAGAATAGGCTCATTTCTTAGAACTAAAAATTAATTACTTCCTTGGCTGGAGTCCTCAGTTTTATATTGGTATTGTTGTGACAACTGTGGTGTCACCTATGTTGATAAAACCGCTAAGCATTTTGCTTCACGATATTTAATACACTGTTGGACTCTCAGTACGAACTAGAATCCAGTAAGTAGTCCGCAGCCAACAGAAATAAGAAATCACGTTACATCCACTGGCTATTCGAAAATGTCAAAGTCATTTAAAGATTAAATAATAATTTAGATTTAGAAATACATGAAGCAATAACAATAAAACAGATACCTCATATAAACATATGTGGTTCACACAAAGAAGTAAATGTAGTTCTCTTGAATTTACTGTTTTAGAATTTGAAGTGTAAATATTTATATTTGTTGTTGTTACAATTTTAATTCACTTTGTATTTGCATTGACTATTTAATTTTGCTTTCATTGTTTTGCCATGATTACTCTTTGTTATTTGAATTGTTGTTGATTAAATTTGTATTTTTTGTAATTAGGCATTGACACTGAAGATGATCACAGGTAGTGGTCGAAAGCACTGTAATAACTAGTTTATAAATGAAAACAGAAAACTTCAATTCAGTTTAATCTATTTTGTTCCTGGCATCGTTTTTTATTACATATACAAATACACCACTGGCATATATATATATATATATATATATATATATATATATATATATATATATATATATATATATATATATATATATATATATTTTTTTTTTTTTTTTTTTTTTTTTTTAATTGTTTATTGATACAATGCAACAACGGTACTCTAGAACTAGGATACCCATGTGAACAATAACCAAGGTATTGTCTAAAAATAAATTAACATATATATCATTAAAGATCTCAAAGGTGTTCTTTCTTTCTTTCTTCCTCTTTGCCAAAGTTAACCTTGGAGCGCGCGTCTGCGCCTAGTTCCTTTCGCTACCACTAGGTGACCATAATTCCCGTCGCTTTAGTTGTCACTCAGCTGTTTGAGGGGGTGGATATCTGTTCCCTTTTCTCGCGCGTTATGAAGGGAAATGTGTATCGTAACAATTGTATTATCGTTTATAATTGCTTATTGAGTGAACTCGAGCTATGATTTAAAGAAAGATATCTTTGATACGCTTCACATAAATTATTGTGTGTATTCAACGTCAGGTGGTTGTCCAAAACGTGAGCATGTCCCTGGTTGGGCTGAAACGTATAACATGGCGGCTCAGGTAATAATAATAATAGTGAGCGTTTTACCTGGAAAAATGGATGAAAAACACCCATGTCCCGAGTGAGCAAAAAACTATTCATTCTCGGCATAAGGAAAATAAAATTGTGATATGCTTTAAAATATACAGAATAAGAAATATATTTTAAATGTCCGTCCAAAAATTGTTGAAATGAAAGTGACTGTGTGTTTTGGGTCTGTCAGGGTTGTAGTTCCCTGTGGGGAAGGCGAGATTTTTGTCAGGGACCTAATCCAAAAAGCCACCACGCGATACAAGAAAGCTACAGCCAAGGTAAGGCTGAACATTAAATAATTAATTTAACAGACCTGTTCTAGTTTTACTTCATTTCAGGATAGATTTAACAATCTATGATGTGTGGATTCTGATAACTCTAGAATTGTTAATTTAACTTAGGATATTTTAAATGGTAGATTTATTTAGAATTTTAAAATTAATGTAGGATTTTTGAAATGGTAGGATTATGCTGTTACAAAGTTTCTTTATCGTTAATTGTTAACAAGTTTAAGATAGTTATGCCATATATTATATCCCATTTGTTATATTACGTATACTACTACGATACCCTTCCAAGAGGATATAACTAGAAGAACATACGGTTATCAGTAGTAATATATGTATATCAGTTCTGTAGAGATAATGCATTGATAAACAGAGTCTTTATGAACGTACTACTCTATATTTTATTTTATATTCTTACTTGTCAAAGGATACGATACAATTGCATGTGTGTGTGTGATGTTTTTGTTAATATAGTAAGATCAGGAGATACACAAGCAGGAGATTTCAACAGTGGTTGAGATGCGATGCTCGCACTTCCCAGCATCCGGGAATGTACTTGATGCTCTTTACCTGTGTGACTTTACAAGTTAACATAACTGAAGCATGCATGCATATATCCAATTTTAGCACTATATATATATATATATATATATATATATATATATATATATATATATATATATATATATATATATATATATATATATATATATATAAGTTGTCATAGTTTATTGGCAAATTTATATTTGTTAAAACACGCAGAGAGAGGGAGAGAATAATAATAAGTATAGAGTCACCGGTGTAAGGGATTATCTCGTTGAGTACTTACCCAAGAATCCTCATTATTAATCGTCCCGTGACTCGGTACAAAACCGAGAAGGGACTGAGAAATGCTATCAAGTTCCGGAAACCTTATGGTCAGACCTGTTAGATGGGGAGTTACGGGCGACGCATGATGACGTGACCGTACTCTTGTTATTGATCACTTTGGGTGGGGAGCTGGGAGGGGAGTGATTTGGGGAGTATGATGAAGGTATGTAGGAAGGGATTTCTAATCCTTTAGGATGCTGGTGTGATGGTTCGGTGGGATGCATTACTGGAAAGATATCTCTTTGACTTCCATTCCTTGGAAGTGATATGCAACAGCAGGTATTTTTATTTTTATTTTATTTTTTTTTAGATTCTTTTTACAAAAAGTCTATGGACTTTGCTTGTAATCGGCGATTTTTCCTTGGTCTGGAAGATGTTATGGCTTTCTTATTTATTAATGAAATAACAGTACATGAGGATATGTGCGCAAGGGCACTCCCAGTGATATGCAGTTTTCAACATTGCATTTTATATTTTGCCATGTTTATATCAATTATTAATTATATGTAGCTGTTGATTTTTAGATTACTTACAGTAATTACAGACGATATAATTTAACAATGTTCACATTGTATTTTATATTTGATCGTGTTTATATCAATGGCTGATAGGTGCTTTAATAAAACTCCGCCTCTTGTAGAAATTGCAAATTACATAAACAGTGTAGACAATATTGAAGTAAATATATAACAACGCCCACTTTCTATTTTACATATGATCATGTTTATATCGGCTCTTGATGAGTGCTACAATCTAAGTCAGTCTCTAGTTTATGTGTCTCGAAAGATATCACATAAACTTTGCTCATGAAGTAAAGTAAGTATAACAGTTCATTAAAATAAAAAAAATATACATATGCATATATGTACATATATTTGCGTATACTAATATATAACTAATGAGATGAGTAATTCCTATGCGTTAGATGGGTAAATCCTTTTGCACATTCAAACTTTTTATTTGTCTCTGGTTTTTCTCATTATCATCGTCTCGATGCCCTTAATTAGTTTATTAATTACATAATTAGGCTAATGAGATCGAAAATCAGGTTCATATATAACAGCAGAAACTCAGAAGTTCTACTAGTTTGCATAGCCTATAACCGTCTCACATGCAACTCATGGTGAAATGGGAAGTTGAATTTTATGAACAGTGACCAAGTGAAGATTACGGACCTCAACTTTCCCCAACTGGAGATTACGAACCTCAACTTTACCCCAGCTGAAGAATTAGGACCTATAAAAATTTCAGGTCCGCATTCTTCATAAGTTCCAAAGTTGCTCCTTTGTTTACAACATTTAAGTAAAGATAAGATATCAGTAGGCTGCTGTAAGGACTCGAATATTCATGCCAAAAACGTGTAACCGTTGAATAACGTCTTGCCTGATTAGATAAGGAACAAATAGTAGTAAAATATATAGAAGACCGCTTTGTCTTTCATTCTGGCTCATGATAAACCGTATCTTCTTCCCTTCCTCTTCTTGTTCTTCGTCATCTTATACTTAATAGTGCGAATAGCCTATCAGCGGACGAATATTTCTCTTCTTATTGTAAGAAACAGTTAAAAGGGAGATTTATCTGGGATATTATAAAATCACTACTGACTTCACTTGGATATGATAACTCATGTGAATAATATTAATTATTATTATTATTATTATTATTATTATTATTATTATTAATATTGGTGTTGCTGTTATTGTTGTTATAGTCAACGTTGACGAGAGTAGCTGAAGTTATAATAAACCTTTTGCACTTTCAAGAATCACTGCTTTCATTCCCAGAGGTGTTAGTCTTAAGTAATCATGTGTCTGATGATAGGTAAAAATGACACCATAGAGAGTGGAAGGAGTAGCTCTTGAAAGTGATATGATGTATTTGGTTTTACGTCACGAATTCCCGTTTCTACTAAGGGCTAAGATGGTACCCTCTTGCGAAGGACTTATTTTGGCAAATGTGACCGCTACCCTGACCGAAGGCAAGCCGCGAACCCTCGACTTGACGAATCAAAGCCGCGAGCGTTACCACTCGGCCACAGTGACTACAGCAGCTCTTGAAAGTGCCAGGAGTTAATGAAATCATTTCATCTACTTCGGAGATTTAGTGTGCTACTACTAGTAGTAGTAGTGATGACGTAGCGGGCGTTTTTTGTGAAACGAAATGAAAGTAATAAGGTTTAAAGCTTTAACCATTTACAACGTTTTAAGAGGCTGCCAGAATTGTTTTATCCTATATACATCCTACCATTATCGCAAGTAGCAATATAATGTTATCTTCTGAGCTATACCTTGAGAAAATAATTGAGAAATAACTTAATAATTTTTTATAGCAAGCTGCAATAGAATACACAGCATTGCTTTACAAGTGTTAATGCAAAATATAATAACACTTAATACGGACTTAAGCATACAACATGTGTATTTACAGCTTTATTTTTAAAAGTTTTACACAATTCTCTAGATTTTATTATGTTTTGCTTCGACAACTGCAATGTTGTTTTCATACCTCAAGATGTGGTATTCATTTGCTACAACCCGAAGCTTGAGATATAATTGATAACCTCTGAAGGCTTCGCCTACAGTATGCTGTGTGATGGCCCATATTCTAATATATATAGTAATAATTGCAATAATACGGTAATAATAATAATTATTATTGCTACTACTACTACTGCTATTCCTTTATTTACATATTTTTTTTGTCTATAACAATAGACAACCTTTGCATCGTTTAAAAGAAATAGTAATTCTTGGAAATTCAGTATAGGCAACCTTCAAATTTTCTTAAAGAATACATGTAACCTATATTTATCAAACTATAATAATTTAATTTATTCTTCTAGCTTCTCAACAACAACTGTGACCAATAACTAATTCATATCATACGGCCGTGAACTAATTTCCCACAGTTTTATTGATTTTTTTTTTATTGCGACCGCCTACAAGTCTTGGAGGTTATGAGAGTGTATTGCATGTTATGAAAGGTTTCAATAATAATGTATGTATATTAAAAACCATTGATATATATATATATATATATATATATATATATATATATATATATATATATATATATATATTATATATATATATATATATATACTAATCAAATTATGTATGCAACATATTAAGTTTTCAGCTGAGCAACATCGAGAGAGAGAGAGAGTTTTGTAAAGGAATCAGCTTTTCTATATGTTTATACTCATCCATCACTATATATCTGTCAATATTTGTAATTCTGTACTTTTCATATAGATTTAATACAACTCACATTTTGCATGTCTACAGTTATGACTCCCGATGTCACTGCGTATATATGTATGATGTTTGAGTTCAAATATCTTTTATTTCTAATACCTGGATAGAATGCTACCATTGATTTGCGATCGATTTTAGTACATTTGATTCTTAGGTAGATGGATATTGTGCATGTCAGTACATGGGCCTTCTTTAAATTTTAAGCTGGGCCTAAAATTGCTACTATATGCAGCGTTTTACATTATGATAACCAAAGTTCATTGATTGATGCTCTCTCTCTCTCTCTCTCTCTCTCTCTCTCTCTCTCTCTCTCTCTCTCTCTCTCTCTCTCTCTCTCTCTCTCTCTCTCTCTAACATTGAATATATTTTTTACACTGTTATTAGTAAGATAGTAATGGAAAATGAGGCTTCTGCGAGCTGCTCAGTCATTCAGAAAAGTTAGGAAAATCTGTCTCATATACTTAAGATTTGAATTATATCTAATATTACTATAATCCTGTAATAATCTTAATGGACGTAATAAGTAGTAGTAGCAGTATGACTATTTATAATAAGAAAGATGGTTGCCCAAATTATATCATAATCACAGATAATTAAATGTAATCACT
>JAXCGZ010018946.1:7500-22500 GCA_037179515.1 Halocaridina rubra | reverse complement strand
TTAGTTTCCACGCGCATTGCATACTTCTTTTAATTATATGAAAACTTGCAATAGCATTGGTGTATGCACCGAAAAGTCTGTTTGTAGTTTATCTTGAGAATTCAGGGATCTGGCGAACTGGTTTTGATGGTTGGGTCGGTGGGCGGATGGGAAAGCGGCGATAGCATCTGGCCCCAGCCCGTGGAACAAGACAATTTTGGCGCCAAAATCTGGTATCTGCCTCTGGCTGTATATACTTGGTGTATCTTTGTTCCTGTTCATAGTTTAATAATAGGTATTTTATGGATTACCTTAGAGGTAGCCTGAAAAATAATGAAGGTATTATTATTATTATTATTGTTGTTGTTGTAGTTGTGTTTCTTATAATTATTATTGTTGTTGTTTTTCGTGTTTATTATCACTGTTATTGTTGATTTTGGTATTATTATTATTAATATTAATGTTATTGTTGATTTTGTTATTATTATTATTATTATTATTATTATTATTATTATTATTATTATTTGGGGGTGAGAGCTGAGACTTAGGATAATTTTAGGGGACTTTTTTCGAATGGATGTTCTCTCTCAGTAAGTAGTACGTACGTAACGTGAGCCCGGAAGTTGTAAAAGTTGTTTCGTACAATATAATGGAACGAAAGGAAAAGGTTTTTATAAAGTATTTCCGGAATTTAAGGAACCATTTTGGAAAGAACGAGCTTTTTGGTCACTTGCTATATATATATATATATATATATATATATATATATATATATATATATATATATATTTATTTATTTATTTATGGTAAGTAGCCTAATGACATGGGATTACGTATCGTTAATAATAACTATAATAATGACCCAGGTACGCTGATTCCAGTGACTGTGAAACAAATTTTATGGAAATATCGATCAAATTTTCATTCTTTGAACGTTTTACCAGTGAGGTGTTAACGCCCTTGGAGAGCACTACGGAACACATTTCGAATTTTGGCGGATGTGTTATTGATTAGAGAGAAGGAGAACCAACTGTGGTAGTTTGCTCCGCATATTTCTACTTTTATCAGCTGTTGGCTAGTAAAATTAATGTAGCTGTTGTGCATGTCCTCTTCTTTTTCTTCTTCTTCTTCTTATTATTATTATTATAACTATTACAAGTGTGGTAGTAGTACTCCATAATAAAATATGAGTTAACAAACTTTTCATCCTAACTCGAATATTGCTTGTTAATGTGATTCTTATTTTTTTTCGATTCTTTGACTATGGGCCAAAGTGGACAACCTCTCAAGCACCCATTTTTCTGTATTTTAATTATTATTATTACTACAGTACTACTACTACGACTGTTTGTGTGTTTACATGAAAAGGTGATTGATTGATTGACTACTGGTTATACTACTACTAGGATTATTAACTACTGCTTATACAACTACTAGGAGAATATATTTGTATATTTCGGTTCAGGAAATGTTTAATGTGAATGGGATCATCAAAATCGTGTTTATTTTCGGAACCGTGTTTGAAATGATAAAGTTTGAGCGTAACCAGAAGCCTTTCAGCTGCTGCCTTGTGTCTACACTACAGTTCCAGGACTCGACGAAGAATGAATCCGCTTCGTACGTATAAAGCTGTTCCTAAGATGGCCTAAGTATCCAAGGGAATGAGAGGGGAAGCTATGGGACCTCAACGGAACCCAAGAGTGTCAAATAACGAGGGTGCGTGCGCGGAGAGGATTGGCCCGACCCCGCTAAGGGTGATATACAACACCTTTTAGGATAGGTTTTCCTCTTCCGAGGTCAGCTGACCGCCCTCATAATATACTCTTATGTTTATAGGTCTTTGGCTACGGCCTGTAGTGGCTTATGCCGTGCGTAGCTTGCCTTCCCCTCGAAATTGTAAAATGCAGTCTCTGGGTCTATGCTTCGCCAAGGTTGCCGGCACTAATTTAATTAGTTTTTATGGGGAAAAAAGAAGTAACTTCGCCATGCTCGCAACGTTGCCATCAATGTTACAAAATTTTGAATTTCTCTATTAGCTGCTATTATTATTATTATTATTATTATTATTATTATTATTATTATTATTATTGGAAAAGGTGGAGAAAGAATATCTCCCACTTAATGGGATAGGGGTATCAAAGACTTGTAATCCCATCATTCCCATAATTTTTTTTTTTGCTTGCCACTGAACAGCAGATACAAGGAACGAGAATAGACAATTTGATATAGGGCTATAGTAGGTCTGCTTTCATCCATTTTTATTGAGGTTTGACAAACCTGTTATATTCAACTATATAGCCTATGTCGTCATACAGAAAGAATTATTGTTATTCAAATAATCTCCTTTTTTTGACGGGAATCGAACTTGGGAACTCTAGACCAGGGCCCCACAACTTATTCCGCCCCTCTCTCTCTCTCTCTCTCTCTCTCTCTCTCTCTCTCTCTCTCTCTCTCTCTCTCTCTCTCTCTCTCTCTCTCTCTCTCTCTCTCTCTCTCTCTCTCTCTCTCTCTCAGGTATGTATAATTATGAAGCCTTAGTGGCACTTCTATTTACTCATTTAATCAGTTATTTTTGTGGTATATTTTGATAATCTTCCATGTAAAGTGGAGATTTAACTTAAATGATAAATCTCAGCAAGGGCTTATAAAAATCTATTACTACATGTAGGCTAAAATAACCTAAAATTGTGGCATCTAGCAGCCGCTGATATGAACACTAACAATTGTTACCTAAGACAAGCTTTATATACTATATTTTATTCTTAATTACTTGAAATGAGTATGCAACAATGAATAGTAACACTTTACTAATGTTTGATATACACATGGCCAAATATTTTACTAATGTTTGATATACAGATGTAATGTTAACAATAACATATTACCGGGCGTACCCTCGTGCACATATCCCCATGTACAGTTATTTGATTAATAAAAGAAAAAAAAAATAGTCCACGGGGCCTACAAGGAAGCGAGATTATTAGAAGACATTTAAAAGTGTGTTATTTCATTGCGTTTGTTCTATCAGTTATCATTATTATTATGATTATTGTTATTATTGTTCTTATCAACTGTTTAAGTTAACGAAAAGTCTTGCTTATACTTCCGATATTTGACATTTTATTTTGTACTATCATCATCATCATTATAATGTAATAATAATGAGAATTATTATTATTTTATAGCTGTATTGTCAATAAACGAGGAGTAGCCTAAGAATTTTTGAGCTTGAAAAATTCTTCTCACCTTTTATGCTACACGCAACAAAAGTGATGACTAGGTACCGAATCCTTGCTCTTTGGGATCGAAACGCACTACAACACCTTTATTGGTTCCATCAGTTCAATATTTCTGAAATTACATATAACTCCGCTTTGATTTAATGCATGTTCTGTCTGTTACTTAGTAATTTTCTTTTCCTTGCAAAAATATTGTACATGCTTGTTGTTTTGTCTTTGTTTTCACGTCTATGTGCTTACACATTTTAGCTGATATGCATAGGCTATATACCTATTATTGTATATTCGGACTTCGTAAATTCTTTATTAATAATAATAATAATAATAATTATTATTATTATTATTAAAATTATAATGATGATGATGATGATATTGAAGCTTGTACATTTAAGAAGTTACACATTACTTGACATCATCTCACCTTAGGTTGTTGAGTTCTTGAAGTTTTATATAGTCTAAAAAGGTATGATGTTTAGGTCATTTTGAAACTGTTAAACTGTCCCAAATTTCAAACAACTCATTCAGGAAGTCATCTTCAGTACGAGTACAAGTGTCTTGTCATTAGTGGCTAATGATCAGTGCTAAATCAGCAAAATTAGTATTTTTTTTCTAACAAGAGTTGCTCGTGGCTGGTAATAAAGTCACAGGTAAAAATTCGCAGGTTTGGTTAGACTTATTCCTGTGACTTTTTACATGTGGCTTTTGTTTTACCTGGATTCGACTTGCTGTATGGAGATTGAGGTAACTCATTGGTTAGAATACTCGACTTGGAAGGTGACAAACCCACGATCGAGCCCACCGCTTGCGTTAGAAAACTCATCCAGCCTTAATTCCCCACCTCCAGCCTGTCTGCATCCACCCCCATAATGGGAATTAATAGTAGCCCATAAATGAAGAAAATGGTTTTTTTTTTTTTTATTTATTCAGATAACTGTACATGGGGACATGTGCACATGGGCACTCCCAGTCATATTGCAGTTGATAACATTACAATCTATGTGGTTATGTATAAATAACATACTAATAGAATTTGCAATTAATTTAAAATATCATAGCAAGTAATTAATAATAAAATATAGTGTAATAATTGAAGAGTACTTGAAGAGTAATCATTGTGACAATATTTTCAATAGCCCTTGTTGAGTGCTATCATTTAAATTCATTTTTACTTTTCAACAGTACTACTGCAGACAATTTGAAGCAGATATAGAATAACAATTTTCAGGTTAGAATAATAAGTAGGTACACACATATATATATACACACATACATACACACACACACATATATATATATATATATATATATATATATATATATATATATATATATATATATATATATATGCATGCATTAATTAGATGAGCAATAGAAACACCACTGGGGCTTCATAGCCATACATATCAAGGAGAGAGAGAGAGAGAGAGAGAGAGAGAGAGAGAGAGAGTTTGTGGTATTCATTTCAGCAAAAGGAGTTATTCGTCCTTACTACAGATAAAGACACATCCATGCATACTCATACACATCATTGTCATCTGAGGGTAACACAGCAGAGGAAAGTGCATGTACTTAATTGCATATACGTACACATATAAACCTGAACATACATACATACATACACATAAACACAGTGCCATATAATGGAGGATAAATTTGGAAGGAAAAGAAAGAGAAAGACTGAAAGCCTTTCCCCTTCTCCACCCTTCAAATTATGTACGTGAGAGAGAATTACGTCAATTAATCCATTATCACTATTATCACAACCATTGCTACCACCATCATGATTATTATTATCATCATTATTATTATTATTATCATTATTATTATTATTATCATTATTATCATTATTATTATTACTATTATTATTATTATTATTATTATTATTATTACCATCATCATTACTACAGCTTTTGTATATAGATAGAGTTATGAATCAAAAGTAGTAATTATTGATACATATAGACATGCACATACATATACATATACACATATACATACATATATACATATACACATACATACACATATACACATACATGCACACATGTACACATATACATACATATGAGCTCTTGAGGGAGGGGGTTAGAATACTTCCTCCATGTTCCCCTGCGTGTCGTAAGAGTAGACTAAGTGGGGCGGAGCGAAGGGAATGAAAGAACCCTTCTCTGTACTTTCTCTTCCCAGAAAGTCAGAGCATTATTCCTTTACTCAGCCACTCACCTTATAAGGGGAAAAGTGGCTTATGTATATAAAAAGGCATATGAGAGAGAGAGAGAGAGAGAGAGAGCGAGAAGGTATTCCCTCCACCCCTCTCTCTCTCTCTTTTTTTTTTTTTTTTTTTTCCAAAGTTATAGAAATATCAGATAATATACAAGAAAGTAGACTAAGATGGTATGGTCATGTCGTTAGAAGGGATGAACAGTATGTTGGGAGGAGGGTGATGGAAATGGATATACAGGGTAGAAGGAGAGGGAGACCAAAGCGTAGGTGGATGGATTGCATCAATGATGATCTGAGGTCTAAAGGTTTGTTGGGTGATGAGGTATGGGACAGAAATAAATGGAGAAAACTGACCAGAAACATCGACCCCACATAAATGTGGGAAAAGATGTAGACGGAGAAGAGGGTAAAAGAATTACATTTTCAACGTTGGGTATACACTAAGTACAGGATTTAAGTTCTCTGGGTTGCAAAAGTGCACACAAAGTTCAAAGTAGCTCAGGCCAAGAGGTCTGAAGTCCTTAAGCTTTGTGCACTCTGCAATGTAGTGTACTAAATTGTTGCCCCCTTCACACTCACATAAATGGCATTTTGAGTGTTCTGGGTGCTTTCTACCAGTTTTCTCGCAATTCACCTCCCATATATTTCTATAACCAAGTCTTATACGGGGAAAATGGGATTGTTGTATAGAATTTGTTGTTGTCCCTCTTAATGTTCAAACTTATGAAGATACTCTTTCACCATTGTATCATTGCTTCTAATGGTGTAATCACTGAAGCTAATGAGTTGACATGGTTTACCACGGAGAGACATAACTAGTCTTTACTTCACAACCCCCCCCCCATGACTAAGGACGATAAAATAGTCATCGCCTCGGGAGGATGAAGTGGGCGGGACTTTTCTACTGCTCGGGTCTTTGTAGTAAAAGAAATGAACGGAATGTCACAATGCTTTTGTTTGTTAATTCAGCAATAGAGTTTGAAATTTGTATTTGATTTATTGATCCGGTTTAGCAAATAGAGGGAGAGCAATTTAGCAGTCTTTGTATTGAGTAATCAGTTTAGTTCCTTTAATTTGTTTTTTAATGAGTAGTGTTGACAAGTTTATGAGGCTGTTGTTGTAATGTTTATCATTGTTGATAGTCAGCAAAGAGATATTTCTCCCTCTGGCACCTAATTCCTTCCCTTGGTCATTTTATGGTTAGAGATTATCGTATGGTTTTCGCTGACATCTCATTCCCAATGCTTTGAGATCATCGTTGATTTTGTGGCGAGGGATTGTTCTTTGGGCGTAAGATGCATTGTAATTAGGCCTTTTCCAGGTTGTCTTATTTGCAATTAGGTTCAGGAAAAGCTTAAGAGTTAATTGGAGGACTAGTTTAGATCATAGTTTGGCTTCTTTTGGGAATCAACGAATTGACGGAGTCACGTAGGCTATATGTGGGCAGAGTTATGGACATACAGTTGCCTGTAATAATCTGACTTATCTATAGAAACGGAAGGAAACATCGCTCGAAATGTCTCGTCCTTTCAATAGTGCATCATTTGAAAATATGTTCCGTTATACAAAAGCAGGCATTTAACCATTTTCCTGACTTTCAAAACAGACGAGATAAATAGCGTTGGTCTAAGTCTCAGCGGAAGGGAAATATCCCGAGGCGTAAGGAAGGTTTCTCTACCACTTATTAAAGTGAAATTGGGGAAATGTGTAACCTAAATATGTATCTGGGTAAATACTCCCAAATAAGGCTTTTTTTTTTTTCCTATATATATGTCAGAATGTATAATTATGATTATATTTATTGTGTTCATGATGAAATAGCATTTTACCATGCTTTTTTTTTTCATTTTTTTCTTGGCTTAACAGTTAGTAAATTTTCCTCATGAAAATAGACCAAATTTATATATGGTCTCGGTCTAATATGATCAAGTTATCTAAGTATGGTCTCGCATATGAAAGTATTCCCTCCATGCTGTTAATACTTGTAAAGTATAAATTAATTATGAATTAGAGGGAGTAATTTTCCTGCAATTTCCTATATTTCCATGTCCAATTTCCCTTCCATATATAATATTCTGTCTCACTTTGAGAAATGGTTTATATATATATATATATATATATATATATATATATATATATATATATATATATATATATATATATATATATATTCGATTTTCGTCGAGTGAAAATTTGTGCATTATATAATGTATACTGATTTTGGAGTTATGTATAGACAGTGCTTCTAATATATATTTATAGAAATTAATATATGTCTCCTGTGTCTTTCGTTTCATTGTAAACAAATGATACTTTGTGGTTTCATTATAACAGTGTATGTGTGTGTGTATGCATTAGCATTAGTCATCTATGTATGCTATGCGATTGAATTGTTTATTTGTCCCAATTCTTGAGATTGTGAACCTCACCAGCATTACTGAAGGCAAAAATAATAGGCTTATCATTGTTACTCTGTATACTTGAGAAGCCCCATAGGATATAAGAAACCTTATTGCTGTTCTTTATTAGAGTCACTGATATTCATATATTTTGTATATCTTTCTTTTGTCATAAAGCAGGAATTGTTTACTGAAGAAATACTATATACGACACAGTATTGCTTTAAACTACACTTATTGTTTGCTTATATATATATATATATATATATATATATATATATATATATATATATATATATATATATATATATATATATATATATATATTATATGTGTGTGTGTGTGTGTGTGTGTGTGTTTGTGTGTTAATTATTTAAAATGTAAGCCAAGAAGTAACGTATTACTTCACGTTGCTTTTGTGGGAAGGTGATTGGGGGGGGGGGTATCGTAACTGCATCGCGTGTGAATTTTATTTTCCACAAGTGTGGGAAATTTGGTCAGTAGTTGTAGTTTCTAAGTATCTAGAATTCGGCAAGTGAATGTGAGTGTCTTGAGGCATTGGTAACAGTGTTTGGGCAACAATGATAATTCGCTGGTTATGCAACAGTCTTTTGGAAATAATTTCGAGTTTATTGAGTTGGTTATCATTATTATTATTTTTTTTTAGGAATTCGTAATAGCATTTAATCTTTAGATTTAGTGAAGAAGAGTAAATTAAGGATGTTGAACTATCCTAACCTAACCTGATAATTTACGGGGTTATATAGCTCTACATGGGGATCTATCGACTGCTCATCTGTACAAGGTCCTTATCTTATAGTAATATAACAGACAGCATCTATTGAATATGGAGGTCGAAGTAAGCATATAACGACAATGACATCATTATTGGCATCTAGTGCAGGTATTGGCGTGGGTGTTTGTGAATATTAATAATTGCTCAATTCCAATTTGAGTTAAGCTTGCAATCTTAATGTGACATTCGTATAGCGATTCTATCGATGCATTGCAGGAGTGATCGACAGTTTAACAATGTAGGAATTATTGCAGTTATTGAATCCCAAGTACGGCTTTGATCAAGCTCTAACGAGGGACTGGTAGCAGTGTCTGTTCTCTCGCAAACCTGAAGTCCTGCTGTAGATTTGCTGTAGCAGTTATAGGTCTATTTTGCGCTAGTCGGAAGGTGATGAACAGGAGTTTGATCCTCCGCGGGGGGTTAGGAAGGGCAGCCAGCCTTAATCCACGCTCTCCAACCTGTGTCCACCCCCATACAAATGGGGATTAGGCTTAACATGGACACACACAAAAACGGTAAAGCAAAGAAGTCATTTGTAGAAGTTTGGGATCTATTATGAGGCTACGTAATGATTTTGCCTTTTTTTTAACGACGACGACTTTTCTTGGCTTCGTTTTGCTTCTCTTTTTTAATTCTTATTTAAACTTGATTCTTGTAACTCGATCAGGCGTAATTTTTTTATTTTTTATTATTTCTTCGTTTCCACGTGATCTTCCTCTCCTACTTTGCTCTCTCTCTCTCTCTCTCTCTCTCTCTCTCTCTCTCTCTCTCTCTCTCTCTCTCTCTCTCTCTCTCAAAGTTATCAGTATTACTGGATATTTTCTTAGCCGATTCCCTAGGTGACCAGATGCCGTTGTTAGATTATTAGATATGGGTGTGTGAATGAAAGCCTTTCATAATACTAACGCCCTACCAATTCTAATTGATAAGAGAGAAAGAGAGTGTATTCGTGGAAGGTTTTACTCTTTTGAATGTTGGAGCACCTTATGAAGGCCCCCTTGTAATTTCTTGTCTTAAATCCAGCCAGAATTAGCCTAATTAGGCTTTGATTTTTTTTTTCATTAAACCATTAACTTGACTTGGTGGGGGCATAGGCGTACGCGCACATCCTATGATATACATATGTTCACTTTACACATGGGTCTTTCGTTACTACTTGGGCAGCGCTTAGCGGATTATATTGTATATAATATATCATAACAAAACTTATAATGTTTAAACAGATTATAAGCATTCATGAATATATGATGTATATTTTACCAGTTACGGTGAATATTTCTTTTATGCAATGTAAATTATTGTACTAAATTAAGACGTGGAAAGTTGGACGCATAGATGTTTTTAACCTCCCTCGTACTTCGTAGCCATGGAAGATGAGAATACAATTTGATCGGTATAAAATGGATCATTTATACATTAACGTTGGTGTATTGATATATTAAGCATTGATAACATGAACAATGTCTGTCCAAGTTGTGTTTAAACTTTCATGCTTAACGATAGCAGACACATTGGCACATTGCTTTAATGTAGCTTAACTGCAAAATACGATAATCAGAATATGCTGGGATAAAGAGGTTGTTGTTCTACCTCGGGGTTGTTATACCTCGGGGTCATATTAGTAATTTTTTTTTCTTATTCTTGTCTGGAAGTTAGGCTACTGTATATTACTTAAATTGAAACTAAATTTTGCTAATTTTGAGATGACCACATTTCCGCAGTGATAGTACAGTATAAGACAAAGAAAATTGCAAGTGAAAATATGTTGTGAAATGTTAAAGTCCGTGTTTTTTGTTTGTTATATTTAAAAGACTGGTTACAGTACTTTGCTTAAGTATTGAATAAGCTGGTACTTCAGAAACATATATTTTTTTTATATTATCAATAAGGGTCTTAATGTTTGTGATTGTGTCCAGAAAATATAGTATTGTTTGTATATGATAATTTCTCCTTAAAATTCTCTAAATGACTGTTATGTATAACTACTGTAGGAAGATTTATTTGATGCATAGATTTGTTGGTAAATATGATTTTACATGCCTATGGGGACAGCAAGTAGTGCTGTAGTTAGAGCACAACTTGGGAAGTGATAGACCCGCAGTTGAGCCCACTGGTGGGCGTTAAGAACGACATCCACCCTAAATTCCCAAGCTCCTACCTGTCTGTGTCCACTTCGATAATATTGATACAAATTGGCAAACAAGCAATCATTATTATTATTGTTATTATCATCATCATTACTATTATTACTATGGAGCATATTGTAGAGCGTGTCTTCATAACATAATTCGTTTTTTCTTTTTTTCTATTTGTCTGGTTATACCTGACGATGCACACTCATATATTCGTAAATACATACTCTCACTGAAGTTGTCTCAAAAAAGCAAATCGTAATACAAAAAGTTTCTCTAAATTCACCAAAATCTCCTATAGGGAAGTTCAAAATCACAGGCAGTAAAGGAAGTTGGATGTAAAGTGCTTCCGGTAGTTATTCATGGTCGCGCTTAGTGCGCCTTTTTTTGTTTTTGGTTGAGTGGGTGTGTTCAGCTGGTCAATCGGCGCAACCCCTACATCCGATCTGCTGTGAACATTTTTTTGTAGTTTATCATTTGAAGATCTTTCTTCTTCTTCCTTTTAAGATTGGAGATGGTGATTTCGGCACATAATTTTTGCACATTACTGTACTATTTTGATACGGTCAGAGCGCTTGACTCAAGAAGTGACAAACCCATATTCAAGCTCCTTACGGGGCGTTTGGAAGGGCAATCAGCCTTAAATTCCTCTGCTCCAACATGTCTGTGTCCACTTCCACTCGAGTGGGGATGAACAGTGACCGAATAAATGGAGAGGGTTGTTAGCAGGAAGAGGGGGGGGGATCCAGCGTTACATCTTTATCCGCAAACAGATTCCAATTCCAAGAGGCTGGTGGGAAATGGCGACCCACATGAACCTACGGAAAAGAAAGTAACATTTCATGTGCATTGATGTGCTCATTTTATCATGGCTATTACAACTAGTAGACGTTGTTTTCGACCACAACAGACAGAGGAAGGCAAAGAAACAGGCTGCATTTAACGCAATTGCCGGTAAAGTGGAATTGTAAACTGAATTAAATTAGCGTGACGAGAAGGGCAAAATGCACTTCTTGAAAGCGTTTACTACCACTACTACTACTACTACTACTACTACTACTAATAATAATAATAATAATAATACCCTATAAAGACATAGTTAAAAAATAAGGGAATAACCATAAATATACATATTTTTAATCGATGTTAATTGTTGTTATTAGTATTATTGTAGTAGTAGCTGTTGTTCTTTTGTTTTCCCTCTACACAGACGGAATGGTTTTGCTTTTGAGTCAGTTTTAGAGTACAATCAACGTCGTTAAATACCTGAGCAAAAATATGTATGTGTATGCGTGCACGTAAACGTCCGTGCGTATTAACAATAATCTTATGAAAACCTGTTGGGCCTATAACCTCACTCGCTATTAGTTTCGGATAAAGAATATACAGACGTAAACTACTTTTTCTACTAAATACTGTACTTTGACAAAGCTTCTCTAGAAATTTTGAGGTTACTGATTCCCAAGTATATAACGCTGGGACAAACTAACGCGGTCCCAGCGCCCTGCTTCAAGGACGCCCGGTTGGTTGTTGCCTCGTTCACGTCACCCCTCCCCATATCCAAGAGTAAGAGTGTCCACGGTCCACCCATCTCTCTCTCTCTCTCTCTCTCTCTCTCTCTCTCTCTCTCTCTCTCTCTCTCTCGTGTTTGCACGCAATCCATGTACATAAATTTTACTTCTCTCAAAGAATTTTTAATGAAGGAAAGGAGTAAAGCATAAGAGAGAGAGAGAGAGAGAGAGAGAGAGAGAGAGAGAGAGAGAGATATGACACGTATGGTCAACAGCTATACATTTGAATTACAATTCAGAATAAACTATAAACGATTTGTCGTCCTTATTTCCTCTTTTCTTTTATTTCTTCTTCATTGAATTCATATTCTGTTTATTTTATAAAAGTTTGGTACTCACACGAACGTTTTAGATTAGGTAAAGAGTGTGTGTATATGTTTGTTATTTTAGCTATTACATTTGTTATTTATATATTGACATGAAAATCATGCTTTTGCTAAGCTAACCGGTGTGTTCCTTTTATGGTCATTTTGGGTCGGGTTTTAAACTGCAGAATCTGGTGTCCTGAGGCTAGGAGTCGCTTACTTGCTAGTATTTATTTATTTATTTTTTTTTAAGGATATAAGTTCAGAGAGAGAGAGAGAGAGAGAGAGAGAGAGTTAATTTATTAGTTTTATGCTCTAAATTTTAGATTATGTGGTTGGTTGTTTGTTATTAATTAAAAGGCTTGAGTGTTTGTTACTAATTTAAAGGCTTAATTGGTGATTGTGACAGATTTAAGGGGATGATTGGTGAATGTATCATTAGCACTAGTAGTAGTAGTAGTAGTTTTAATATTTTTCTGTATCCTTTCCACTCATAATAACTAACTGCAAGTTTACTTGGGCGTAGAGAAACCATAAATGGGGGTAACAGCTTTTACGGGAGAGTTGAGGGAAGAGGGTCAGAATGGGTAAATGCCCCTAGAGAATGGGGGTGGGGTGGACTGGCGGGAGATTACCCTCATACTGGCTGTTAAGATTTACCCTCTGGAATATGCATCCGGCTAAAGAGCCTCTGGAAAAGCAGATGTTTGGGTGAGAAACGCCACTTCATAAGGACCTAGGCTAATATATGTCACTCCTCCGCAAAATGGTTGCAGGAGTAGTAGTAGTAGTAGAAAGTTGTCCATCAAATTCTAAAGGAATTATTCTGACACTATCTTTAAGCAGCGATAATCCAATTCCTTGAAAATACATTTAAATAGTCAATAATATCGGTTAATGACCTTTTATTAAGTATGCTCTTCATATGTACAGCGAATACAAAGTTATTGTTATAATGTTTTATATATATATATATATATATATATATATATATATATATATATATATATATATATATATATATATATATATATATATATATATATTATTTTTTTTATTTATTTTTTTATTTTTTATTTTTTTACACAAAGTTTGTCAGTGAATTAAATGTAAAGTAAGAAACAAGTAGTACTCCATTACATATTAATAACTGATCGTATAACTTAAATGAGTTCAACTCCCTTGAGACTTTTGTTCATCCATTTATTTTTCCGTTTATATATTCATAAATATGTTGATATCATTCCTATCTCCCATTTACTCTTCCTTCCCGGTGGTCCCCTAGGGGTTAAAAGTGTGCACACGGCGCCATTAACTCTCCCTTCTTCACCGTTTTCTTCCTCTTCCTCCACAACTTCTTAAGGCATCTATCAATCACATATGATAAAAGGAGACTACTGACCATATGAAGAATATCCTCAAGCTTTTCTTTATATTTGCAGTTAAGACATGACCTCATTTCCCAGATCACTCACCTACGGGCCCACCATGGCCCGTTCACCCCTGGGTGGATATACACAATGAACGGACAAACCCTCTAGACTCGGAGTCTAGTCTAGATGTAGAATCAGTGCAGAGATTTGGTCTTCTTATGTTTTCTGCACAGAGGAGAGAAGGTGTCTTTAGTGCCTCCATATCAGCTTTAATTGTATCTAGACAACAATTCCTTTCAAACATTTCTTACTGACTCAGAGATTATCCCAGCATCGAAAAAAGACAGAAGTTCAGGGCAGTCATACTCCTAACAGAATAATTCAAATTTTTTTAAGTATGTACGGTATAGGATGAAGAAAACGAAGAAATTGCTGACATATGTCAATAAATTGAGAATCCGAGAATTCGCTTTAGAACATTGATAATAGCTAATTCGAATACTTTTCAATACACCATCTTATGAGTGTCTGCAACAACGACACAAGCGATACGCTGCCATTCACTCAGATAAATAAAATAAAAATTTAGCTTTGCGATGGGATATATTTGTCCAAACTGAATTAGTACTCAAATTAAATTTATTTAATTGTTGTCATCGTTGCCCGAATGGTTTGACTTTCCTCTACATAACCAAGATATAGCGATTCATCACTTTTGATGCGGAAAGAAGTTGAGGGCTTTAAGTATCTTGGGTCGCATGTGGCAGCGAATGGACGAGTGGATGCAGAGGTGAGCTACAGGGTAAAGGAAGCTGGTAAATGTCTAGATGGGATGAATACATTTCCAAGTTTAGCTTGGGCAGTATCATTTATTTAATTTACGTGTTTAAATATTGTGATACTGATAGTGTTTCAATTCTCGTTTTGAACTAGGATCGACGAAAGTGTTTTCTGCATAGGCCATAAGATTGAGCTATGTTACT
>JAXCGZ010018946.1:0-2500 GCA_037179515.1 Halocaridina rubra | reverse complement strand
TCCTCCGATACTCTACCGATGGGGTTTCACTTCCCCCCCCCCCAAGCCATATTCCCCTACCCACAAGTGTACCGTTACCATGACAACCCCACTTTGTCATCATTCTGCAGGTCATTTCGGTCGTGGGAACATACCTTTGTTACTCACTTGTCCTTATCATTATCGTCATTATTTTCCAACTGACCTTTTCACTCCTGACCTTTTTTTTCTAATTCAGTTTTTTCCCGTAACACTTCATTTTTATTTCTAAGTTACATCCCTTTTTCTTAATTTGTTTGCTAGTTTGTTCAAGTTTTCACGTTATTATTATTATTATTATTATTATTATTATTGTTGTTGTTGTTGTTGCTCTTTTTAAATAGTTCCCGTTGAAATCCTTCGTCTGTATTCTCTCTCTCTCTCTCTCTCTCTCTCTCTCTCTCTCTCTCTCTCTCTCTCTCTCTCTCTCTCTCTCTCTCTCTCTCTCTCTCCAACGATATATCTACATCAATATGATCCCCCCTCCCCAGCTCTGAATTTGATTTTTTTTCCCCAAGGACACAGGAATAGATATTGTTTTTAGTTGTGGTCGTAGTGAGTGAAAAAAAACAATGTCATCGGCAGATGTAGTAACGCGCTGGCTTCGCATTCATGAGGTCGAAAGATCGGTTCCCGTCCAAGACCGAGAGTTTAAGCTGTTTACTGGCAGGAACTGCTGTGGGTGGACACCACAGTGGGGGGTTGGGGCTTACCCTGGCTGACGAATACCCATTGTATTGAAATGGAAATAAAGTATTATTATTATTATTATTATTATTATTATTATTATTATTATTATATTATTATTATTATAACCTATCTTCCTTCAAAGAGCGGATCTGTCGCCATCTCTATGTTTTCCTGTTGCCCGGGCCTGATTAGAGCAGTTGTCTTGCCTGTCCCGGTGTCACACTATTAAAAAAATAGTGTCATGAGCTTGATATGTGCATTCAAACAATAATAATAAAACAGAGATATTAACATTACAGTGTATATTTGGCCATGTATAAATAGAATATACGTAATATATATATATATATATATATATATATATATATATATATATATATATATATATATATATATATATATATATATTTTATTGTTCTCACTCATTCACTTCATCCTCGTGTCTGCCTGTCAGCACTTTTTATTGAATATTTGATAATCATGGAATGAACGAAAATTTTATGAATATTGCTAATATCTCTAACCAACGAGCTGTTAAAAAAGCCAAGAAGCTGAGGAAACCAAGAGTTAAGTAATGAGCATATAGCCTAATTAATTTTTATAATGACTTGTAAGAGTGTTTAATGCACTAATTGGTAGCAAAGACTTATTGAGTAATGCCTCTACTCTCCTCCTCCTCCTGCTCCTACTACTACTGCTACTACTACTGCTGCTGCTGCTGCTGCTGCTACTGCTACTACAGCTATGTATGTTTATAGGAATAAAGGTGATTGATAGACGACGACAATAACAACTGCAATTACTGCTGCTACTTCTACTACCACTACTACTACTACTATGTACGTTTTTAAGAAATAAAGGTAATCAGTTGATTGATTGACTGACAATAACTACTACTACAGTTTCTGCTACTACTATTACTATCACTAATAATAATAAAATAATAATAGTAATAAGAAAATAAAATAATAATTACATCAACATCAGTAGTAAGTCTTTCTCCTTTTTTCCCAAAGGCTTCTCCCATTTTTATGAGTTTTATGTTAATTTTTCGGCATTAAGCGTCGGATACATGTCAGGTTATGTTAGCCTCCTAATGTAGATGAGTGTGGGAGAGAGAGAGAGAGAGAGAGAGAGAGAGAGAGAGAGAGAGAGAGAGAGAAAAAAAATTATTGTGTAAATGAGAAGATACAGATATGTACACAAGCATATATATATATATATATATATATATATATATATATATATATATATATATATATATATATATATATATATATATATATATATATATACTATATATATATATATAATATATATATATATATATATATATATATATATATATATATATATATATATATATATATATAGAGAGAGAGAGAGAGAGAGAGAGAGAGAGAGGGAACGATGATAGTAATTAACAAAGTTACACATGGCAACAATCTTCAGTTGTTAATTAAATTAGTATACTTGCCTGTGGGAAAGGTATAAAAAAAAAAAAGGGACTTTCTAAGCCGACCGTAATATAAGCTACAGTTTTTTTTTTTTTTTTTTAAGGGAAAAAGGAGGTATCATATTATATAATATATATATATATATATATATATATATATATATATATATATATATATATATATATATATATATATATATATATAGTTCCAATTTTGATATAAAAATTGAATTTCATGAAAGTTAAAGAAGTGTTTGAGTAACACTGACAAGAATAATTGTAATTATGTCATGCTTTTCACATGTAGGCCTATAGAGAAGATAAGGACTGATGTTA
>JAXCGZ010018945.1:145000-150000 GCA_037179515.1 Halocaridina rubra | reverse complement strand
TGCATTTTTACAAGACGACCAGTAGTGATGCTCCATCAAGATGGTATTGTAGGTTAAGAATAGGTTACCAGATCAAGACACATGTGTAATTACCTCATTGTAATTACTTAATTGTGATTACGGGAAAGAGCCCTACACTCGTCACTCCCCATCTTCTTCTCGGTTCCATTTTTGTACTTAGTGTTACTTATCATACTTGTCCTTAAAACTATGGATTGAGTTAGCATTAACCACCTCCTACCTTCGCATTCACGAGGTCGAAAGATCGGTCCCCGTCCAAGACCGAGAGTTTAAGCTGTTTACTGGCAGGAACTCCTGTGGGTGGACATCACAGTGGGGGGTTGGGGCTTGTCCTGGCTGACGAATACCCATTGTAAAATGGAAATAAAGTTTATTATTATTATTATTATTATTACTCTTACATTAAAAAAGTACTTCCTTACATCCCGCAAAGAAGTTTTCTTACGAAGCTTCAAACAATGACCTTTAGTTCTAGTGCCAGCCTTATCAAAATATGAATCCCTATCCACTCTGTCATAACCATGAAGGAACTTAAAAACCGTCACCATAGCCCCCTCAATCGTCTAGCTTCGAGTGATGGTAAATCTTATTCCCTCAGCCTCTCCTCATAACTGAGATTGTGTACTTCTGGCACCAGTTTCATGGCATGTCTTTGAGCTCTTTCCAGCTTAACCATGTGTTTTTTCAAGTGTGGATTCCAAAAGGGGGCTGCATATTCAGGCTTTCGCCTCACATAATTTACATGAATATTTCTGAACATATCCTTGTTCATGTGCCTAAAGGCTACCCTAACATTTGCTAAGAAATCATTTCCTGTCCTTACTGTTCCAGTTATTTGCATTTCCAGCAACAAATCTGCTAGTATGATAACTCCTAGATCTTTCTCATTCTCCGTCTCTTGAAGTTCTGCTCTTGCTATTGAGTATCCAAGCTTGGGCCTTCTTGCACTTATAACCATTTACATAACCATACATATAGAAATATTGAATTTCATAAGTCACTTTTCTGAGCAGTCATTTAGGTTTTCCTGAAATTCTCTACCATTGTTCTCGTCTCTTTCTTTCTTCACAGTCTTTGCATCATCAGCAAGTATATTCAAGAATGAATTTACAGACTCTGGTAGGTCATTTACATATACCAGGAGCAAAGGAGGCTCTAAATTGAACCCTGTAGAACACCACTACTATCCCTTCTCTATTCAGACACTGAGTGTCTTACTTTAACCTTCTGTTCTCCTCCTTCCAAGGTAAGTATTTATCCATCCCAGGACATTTTCACCTATTCTCACAATTACTTGCAGCTCCTTGATAAGTCTCCCATGTGGGACCGTATCAAATGCCTTCTGAAAATCTAGGCATATGTAATCTGCCCATCCCTCTCTTTCCTGTAAGATTCGGCTTATCTTATCATAAAATTCTAATAAGTTAGTTACTGCTGATCTGAAGCCATTTTGTCTACCTGACAAAAAGTTGAAGGATTCCAAGGGAATAGAGAGGTGTTTTCATAGTAGTTTCTCCAAAGCTTTGCAAACTATGCTGGTCAAGAAAACAGGCATATTATTTAGAGCTGTATATCTCCTTCCATTTTGAAGATAGGTACCACGGTCTATTGTTTACAGCATCTTGGAATCTCCCCAGATTCTGGCAACTTTGTGGCACAAGATTTATTCACTCTATCTCTCTATAATTACAATCTTCCATTATCAAAATCCTACATTTTCTCTCTAGTGTGATATTAAAAACTGAATTTATGACTTCGATAATACTCATAAGCTTCCAGCCTATGTTGATTCCTTGGTGAATTATATACAGCATTAATTATAATGCTCTCTGACCCGGCATTTATGAGAGCAACAAGGTACCCCTTGAATTCACTTTCTATAGCAAAGTTTATTTTTTCAACCTGAAATATATCACTTATAAGCAAAGCTATCCCTCCACTAGTTCTCTCAGATCTTTCAACCTTTAATATTCTGCAGCCTTTAGAAAAAACTGTGATTATGTTTATGTCCTCACTTAAGTTAGTCTCCGCAACCGCTTCTATATCTGCCTTACTTTTGTGAATTTTTTTCTTTAATTCTACTGCATTATCATCTACCTAATCATCCATTTGTGTACAGCAATATTAATGAGAGTGTATCTCTTAATCTTCTCCTTTACATCTTATTTATCTGGAAGAGCTCTGAAACAAAAGCTTTTCTTATCTTCTTCATTTCTTACCTCATTTAATCTTCTAGCTTCTTGCAACAAGTTTTTGATTCCTTCCCATCACTTCTCGTTTTCTATATGGTCTAATAAACACTGTTTCAAATTCTTCAATGTCTTTCAGGTTTTTTGCTCTCATCAATACTTCTCTAGATGTGTTCCCTTTCTCAAAGTTACTTTCATTGGTCTTGCCTTTCCCTCCCTAGAATATTTACCATATCAGTGAATGTTTACGATATTTTCTGGACTAAATACTACTCCAAGCTTCCTTATCAGGTCTGAAACCCTAGTTTTATTATGTTCAAGTCTCCTCAGCTATGTTAATTCCTGAGATTTATTTATGCGTGAGATTACCACTGAATTCTCTTATCCATTGCTTATTTGATCAGCGGAATGGCTCTTTCAATTGAAACAGCTTTCGTTTTCTTATTACTGATGCTTTGTAGTCAACCGTTTTTACGCTTTCCAGTGCCACCACCGCATTGCCTCTTTTACTGCCACATTTCCCTTTACTGCATCTGCAAAGGAGCGTTTCATGGCCTCATATTCTGTATTCAGCTCCTGAAGCTCTTTTCTAAACTGTTCAATGTTTTTCTTCATCTGGACTTTCCAAGCTGCAATCTCGTCTCTCTCAGAAAAGTGCAGTGAACTAACATTTAATTAATGCAGGTTGTCACTCAACTGTTTGTTGTTCTTTTCTTGTTTAGAAATTCTGATTTTAGTTCACTCTTTTCCCCTTCCAGCTTTTTTATTCAGTTTTCTAGTTCTTTTCTCTCTTCCCTTTTAGCCTTATTAGATTTCTACAAAGTTCTTATTATCCCTCTAAGTGTTTCATTCTCTTCCATTTCTCTATCCATATTCCGAATTTTATCATCCTGGTCTGTTACAAGGGTCTCAAGGCCCATGACCTTTTGTTTCAGGCTCCTAAGAGCTACTCTCTCTCTCCTACAACCCTCGGGGATCCTGTACCACCCCTCATCTGACCATTCGATGGGGGGCTAGAGACAGAGATTGTTTCATTGTGAAACTTTGGGTCTCACTGAATACAAAAAAAAGTTTTCATTTAACCTCACACAGAATTGCAATATCTTCTTATATGTACCAATTTAGTTGATTAGTTGAACTCTTCAGTAAAACATTTTTCTGGTAACACATAACTTAAAATTTGACTTCAGTAATAAGAAAAACAAAAACAAAGAAAAGCATGAATACACAAAGGAGGAAAAAACACTTGATGCTTTGAACACCTGCTCCTGTTATATTTTCTTCTTCTCTGCTAAGCCAAAAATTTCAAAAGAAAAAGATTAGTCAATTATTAACCAAGATATGATTAACTCTAACTCAATTTAGAAAAAAAAATTTAATGAGAGAAAAGAAAGACAACTATGCTACTTGGCAACTTAAGAAATGTTGACAGGTTTTTTTATTTAATTATTATTATTTATTTATTTATTTTTATTTATTCACTTATTTTGTATAATAATTTGGTATATCAAACTAATATCTTTTAACAAGATATGGAACCATAGGATCAGGTTAATAAAAGCTATAAAAGCCCCCGCAGATGTACACAAAAGAAATTACGTAAAGCGATGTGATAGTTTTGCCTCTGGCAACTGATGTTTCCGGCTGCGCCTTCTTTTCCACTCTTCAATCTTTTCTCAAAATTTCCTTCTATTTTGTTTTATAACTGCCCCTGTTACTAAGAAAAAATTCAACTCACAATAATCTGCAGACTCTTTTAAGGCAAGTTTGATTAAATTTTTGATTACCAATCCGGGTTCACTCAAAAACACAAGCAAAAGTTCGATGTGTGTACGTATGTGTTTGAGAGTTTGTGTAGTTAAGAGTGCAAACTGTATCATTAAGTAAGTTATAAGGAACACACACACAAAAAAAAAGAATATTTGATTTTGTTGATTTCTCATTCTGGAATCTAAATCATATTTTCCCAAGTTTCTGAGCTACCCACAAAGCCGACCTTTAGAAGAATATTTAAAGCCTAATATCTTACGAGTGAAGTTATACCACAAGACTTATGTCATTCTAATAAGAACTTTGTGAACAGTTTTTAAGCCTTATTGTAAGCCATTTCTTTTTAACGCTTTATATGTTTCTTAATGATGTCTAGTGAGAGATGCTTTCTCTTGGTGAAGAGATAATAACACAATCATCACAAAATTTTGTTATTGCTGGAAGTCTGATTATTCCCCGGTTGTTTGAATATAAATGTTGGCATGTTTTTTATCCTCCGGCCTAAATGTTCCCAATTCGTAGATATCATGGAGGAGAATATGCAAATAGCAGAATCCATGAATAGCCACTGCGTCCTTCATACATTTCGTTTTGCTTTTTTTTACATAGTGGATTGCCGACAAGAAACGAATATCAAAGAAGTTATTTTATCGTGCACAGTGTTTTACTCTAATAACTTCTGTAGTTTATTAGTGTTATGGTAAGATTAGAAATTTTCTGATGCCGAAATAATAATTCGTCTTCCTCACATGCTGATGCTCTGTCTGTAGTGCATCTGTAATGTTATTTTTACTTTTTCAACTTTTCTGTAATTCTTCTCATGGTAAAATACCATCATAGATAAAATAGCTCTCTTTTTATGAACTTTTTTTTTATTTCCTTTGCACTACTGTTAAATACTAACTCTGTCATTTAACTTAAGCAACCTTCTCTACTCACAAAGTGCCAAAGGCGCTCTTAAGTATAATTGCCCATTAGTAGCCTATACAGCCCTCATTCATTCATTCACAGAGGACATAG
>JAXCGZ010018945.1:127500-130000 GCA_037179515.1 Halocaridina rubra | reverse complement strand
ATTTTTGGCTAAGGACCAGAAGCATTTGTCAGAGGGAGAGGAGTTAAGGTCATCAACTTTCCTTCTTATAAAGGAAGCCTTAGACATTCGAATCTGAGACGTACAGCGATTCCTAGCTACAATAGAGTGAGTTAAATCGGAAGGAGAGTCTTGGTAAGATCAGTGTGCCCGATTCCTAGCCTGGATAGCCATGGAGCAGGCACGGTCAAACCAAGGTTTAGGGGAGAGAAAGTTTTCGTAGAAGAGGGGATGTACGCCTCCATTCCCGTGGTCATGATCTCGGCAACTTTTAGAGCTACGTGATTAGGGTTACAGGACCGAAAGCAGTAGTCATCCCATGGGAAGTCAAAGAGGAAGTTACGCAAATTTTCATGTTGGGTACGCTCAAAGTCCCAAAGGCGGCGCTGAGTAGGAGGGATTGGCTGAGGGGGGGGCGAAATTGGAAGAGACTGAGATCATAGAGTGGTCAAATTTACCAAGAGGGGAAAGCACAGAATAGGAGTAGATTGAAGGGTTAGAAGTAAAATATAGGTGAAGAATGTTTGCAGCATGTTCATGACGATCAGGAACGCGAGTAGGATGCTTGATTATTTGCTCCAGATCATGAGTAATAGAGAAAGCAAGGGCCTCGCTTCCTCCCACATTGGTGTGAGAAGAATGAAGCCACTCACTGTGGTGTACATTGAAGTCTCCAATGTAGAGAACTTTAGCATATGAGTGAAAAGATAGCAAGGACTTGTGGCACGAGGACAGATATTCAAAGAAAGACACAAACTCGGTGGAGTTTGGAGAACAGTAGCAGAAGCAAAGGAAGATAGTGGTAGTGGAGAGATAGACTGTTAGCCAGAGAACATCAAAGTCAGGCGATTCAAGGTCCATGTTCTTGCAGTAGGAGTGTTAGTGTTGCAGTATGCACAGACCCCATCTTTGGAAAGAAAACGAGTATACAGATTATAGTGAGAGATTTGAAATGGGTCAGTTGATGGATGTATAGACAGCTGGGTTTCAGATAGGAGGAGGTGGTTAGGGAGGAAAGTGCCCAAGTGCGGTTCCACAGAGTTCAGCCCACGAATGTTAGAATAGTGAAGAGTGAAAGTAGCAAATCTATTGGGAGGTGCAAGGTTAAAGGCAGAACCATTACTACCACCAGGCGTGTCTGCCCTCAAGCCAATGGTGGAGTCAACACGATCCCCGGAGATTCTTTGCACCCCACAATGCCGGGTACAGGGGGCCATTAGCTGTGGACCTTTCATAAATAATAACGAATATGAGAAAAAATGAAAGAAAAAAGACTGATGTGGGGAATGTTGGGACTTGTCAAATGTAATGGAATAGCAAGAGATGTGTAATGAATATGCCAGAATATTCAGTGTAGATGCAGGAATGAGGAAAGAACCTTCTTGAAGGAAGACTCTACCTGGAAATATCTGGACCAGTCCTAGTTGCATCCTAATACCTTCAGTCGTAGTTTTACAACGGGCGACTGGTGCCATGGAAAACCTTCTAACTATATATGTGTGTGTACATATATATATATATATATATATATATATATATATATATATATATATATATATATATATATATATATATATATATATGAAATATTTTTTACCCCGAACGGAACTCAAACCTAGGACTTATAATTACTAAGTCAAGGCGCTACCAACTACACACCACAGAAGGTTAAAAGGAATCCAACCTTATAGCTTATATCTGCTATACTTAGGAATGAATGCATTTTATCTGAATGCCACTATGTTCATATTACTGAATCCCCAACCTCACTCGTGGCTTCATTTTCGCATTTAATTCAATTCCCATTCTCATTCGGGTCATACAATAACCAAATAAGCACATTACATATGTGAAAACATGAATATTTTCTTACCCCGACTGGGACTCGAACCTATGACTTATAATTACTAAGTCAAGGCACTACCAACTACACCCCACAGAAGGTTAAAAGGAATCCAACCTCATAGCTTATATCTGCTATACTTAGGAATGAACGCATACTATCTGAATGCCACTGTGTTCATAGCAGATATAAGCTATAAGGTTGGATTCCTTTTAACCTTCTGTGGTGTGTAGTTGGTAGCGCCTTGACTTAGTAATTATAAGTCCTAGGTTCGAGTCCCTGTCGGGGTAAAAATTGATTCATGTTTTGACATATGTAATGTGCTTATTTGGTTATTATATGACCCGAATGAGATTGGGAACTGAATTAAACAGAATACAGAAGCTTATTAATTTTGCAGCTCGAGTTGCCCTGGGAGGAATAAGAAAATATGACCACATCACACCAGCTCTCAATAAACTTGGGTGGCTGCGGGCAGAAAATAAGGTCGCTTATGCTATTTATGTTTTTGTATTCAAAATTTTGGACCATCATTATCCTAGCTGGGTATTTGATTTAAAAACAGTCAGGGATATAAGGGGAACCAACACAAGACAGCAGTGAGCTCTATATTCACAGAACAAACACAGAAGCAGGTTC
>JAXCGZ010018945.1:112500-115000 GCA_037179515.1 Halocaridina rubra | reverse complement strand
CCCCCTCACTCTTCTAGCTTCGAGTGATGGTAAGTCTAATTCCCTCAGCCTCTCATCATAACTGAGATTGCGTATTTCTGGCACCAGTTTCGTGGCATGTCTTTGAACTTTTTCAAGCTTAGCTACGTGCTTTTTCAAGTGCGGATTCAAAAAGGGGGCTGCATACTCGAGTTTTGGCCCCACATAGGTTACATAAATATTTCTGAACATTTCCTTGTCCATGTGCCTGAAGGCTACCCTTACATTTGATAAGAATGTATATGCTGCCCTTACTATGCCATTTATATGTATTTCTGGAGACTAATCTGCCAGTATGTTTACTCCTAGATCTCTCACATTTTCTGTCTCTTGAAGTTGTACTCCAGCCACCGAGTAGTCAAGCTTGGGCCTTCTTGCACTTGTACCCATTCTCATTACCTGACATTTTGAAGTATTGAATTTCATTAGCCACTTTTCTGACCACTCATGCAGATTATTTAGATCCTCCTGAAGTTCTCTACCATTGTTCTCGTTTTTTACTTTCTTCACAATCTTTGCATCATCTGCAAACATATTCATGAATGAATTTACAGACTCTGGTAGGTCATTTACATATACAAGGAACAAAAGTGGCCCTAAAACGGAACCCTGTGGAACTCCACTACTAACTCTTCTCCATTCAGACACTGGGTGTCTTACTCTAACCCTCTGTTCCCTTCCTTCTAAGTAAGTTTTTATCCATTCCAAAACATTTCCACCTATTCTAGCCATTGATTGCAGCTTCCTAATAAGTCTCCCATGTGGAACAGTGTCAAACGCTTTCTGGAAGTCTAGGAATATGCAATCTGCCCAGCCCTCTCTTTCCTGTAAGATTCGGCTTACCTCATCATAGAATTCTAATAAGTTTGTTACTGTTGATCTACCTTCTCTGAAGCCATGTTGCCTCACTGACAAAAAGTTGAAGGATTCCAAGTGAAGAGAAATATGTTTCCTTAGTAGTTTCTCCATAACTTTGCAAACTATGCTGGTCAAGGAAACTTATCTATAGTTCAGAGCCGTATCCCTCCTTCCCTTTTTGAAGATAGGTATCACATTTGCTTGTTTCCACCATCTTGGAATCTCCCCTGACTCCAGTGACTTTTTAAATATGATACTTAGTGCCACTGATATTGAGTTTGCGCATTTTTTAAGCACATGAGGGGATATGTCATCAGGACCTGTAGCTTTATGTGTGTGTGTGTGTGTGTGTGTGTGTGTGTGTGTGTGTGTGTGTGTGTGTGTGTGTGTGTGTGTGTGTGTGTGTGTGTGTGTGTGTGTGTGTGTGTGTGTGTGTGTGTGTGTGTGTGTGTGGCATCTTTCAGAATTGCTTAGCCATTTATATTTGGTACTATCATAAAAAGTGCTTATGCATGATGTATAAAATCAGTTTCACTTGCCTCTACTATGAATGTTTAAATATGAGGAAGTTCTGCATATGCAGATTAATCTAATAAACCGAAATTTTAATGTATTCTGAAGATATTTTTCATATCCTTTTTTCATGACCTTAAATGAAAATACTTTGTTATGACTTTTTGATGTTATGTATGACATGTACATATACAAAAGCAATTTATGAGGGACTCCAAGCTTTGAACAGATGTTTTTATCAGGCGCTAAACTTTAATATTTGCAAGCGTACGGAAGAATCACCCTTTCATTATACAATTACACTTCACTTCCTTTATCGGCAGCTTTTCTCATGTGCATAAGAGGCTGCTGTATCATACCAGACTCTTCGAGACAAGAGTTAGTTCAGACTCACGAGTATTACGACCGGGTGTCCTTCTTAACACTTTTCTTCCCCACTGATCCCGGCATTTGACCAGCACCCAGTTGAACTGGTTCCTTCAGGTGAGACGATTTTACCATAATTATGCATTCATCCAATATCTTCGGTTCTCTTGAAAGTAAAATACATCAAATAGGATGTACAAGAATGTATAAGGTATTTTGAATAATATCAGAAAGTTCTCTTTTGTTTTTCCATTCCATTTTTATTATCTTTTTCTCTAGTACAATTTATCTGTCGATTTTTCATATTTGAATATTATAAGGCCAAAGAAAAAATTGCATAAAAACAATAGATCAAACACAATAATTTCGTATATAGATAAGTCAATAAAAGATAAAAAGTAAACAAATAAATAGATACCTTCAATAAAAACTCACCATGATAATAAAGGGAAGATTTTAAACGAAGTATTGAGTAAGCTATACAATTTTAGTCTCTTTTTTCGCAATTACCTATCTAAGTTCTACTAAAATAAGTAAAAAAAAAAAAAATATTTTGGCAGTATCATTTGAAAACGAGATTTAAACCCCATCTAAATACCCGCACAGTGGTTGCTACGGAAAAAAATATAAATAAAAAAAATAGAATATATATATATATATATATATATATATATATATATATATATATATATATATATATATATATATATATATATATATATATATATATATATATATATATATA
>JAXCGZ010018945.1:107500-110000 GCA_037179515.1 Halocaridina rubra | reverse complement strand
CAAAGACGTGAAGAAGAGAGGAGGATGGGGACTGAAGGAGATTGTTGATGAAGAGAAGGAACAGAATAGGTGAAAGAAAAGAGCCCTGTGGGACACCACTGGTAGCAGGGATTGGGCTAGATGTTGCACCTTCAACAACCACATATAAAAAATGGTCAAAAAATAATACTGGAAATAAGAGAACAGAGAGAAGGGGTAAAGCCACAAGCAGGGAGTTTGGCCAACAGAGCCTTGTGATGGACTCTGTCAAAATCCTTAGAGATATTAAGGGCGATGGCAAAGGATTCCCCATAGTTCCTAAGAGAAGATGACCATACATGAATAAGATAGGACAGGAGGTCACCAGTGGAAATTAGCTTTCTGGAGCCTTACTAGTGATCGGAGTTAGTTAGATTCTAGATGTTTCAAGAAGTGAGAATTGAGCAAAGTTTCGAAAATTTTAGCGATAGCAGTGGTTAGGGAAATAGGTCTAGTCTTTAGGTGTATGTATATATATATATATATATATATATATATATATATATATATATATATATATATATATATATACATACATAGACATAAGCCGAGCCAAGAAACGCGCATTCACCATGATCCACATACACACCACAACCACTCCTATCAGCTCCTTGGGGATAGAGGGTTGCCACGTCTCCCCCCTTTCCACCCTGCTTGGGTCACCTACAAGGTAGGTGGGCAATGTTATTCTACAATGAGGACCGACAGCCGCAGCTGGTTTACCCCCACAGCTTCATCAAATGGCAACTCCCCTCATATCCGTCCACCACAGTTCACTGAGCTAGCAGGTGAAAGCAATCTCTTTGGGCCGCGTCATATATACACAATCTTCCTCCACTCATTCCTATCTCTTGCACGCACTCTTCCCTGTTCCACTGATATTTCACGTGCATTCAGTGCTCTGTTCACGACATCCATCCACTCTCATTCTATGTCTCCCTCTTAACCTAACTCCAGGCACTACTGCACTCCACACTCTCTTCACTAATCGTTCATTACTTATTCTTTCCATGTGTCCAAATCATCTCAACACTTTCTGATCTAACCTATCCGACAACTTCATTCCAACACCCGTTCTCTACCTGACATCCTCATTTTTTACTCTATCTATTCTAGATACACCAATCATACTTCTCAAACACCTCATCTCCATTACATTCAACTTGTTCTTTCATCCTCTCTTGCATTCCAAGTCTCTGCTCCATACAATGCTGTTGGCACAATCACACCTTCATATATCCTTCTCTTTGCATTCATTCCCAAATATCTATTTCTCATTACACTTTTCAACCCACCTAGACATTTACTAGCTTCCATCACTCTGTGATTTACCTCTACATCCACTCGTCCACTCCTTGATACATGTGACTCCAGATGCTTAAAACTCAACTTCTTCAAGCAACTCCCCATTCACTCCAGCATTCAATCTGCCAACATTAACACTCCTCATGCATCTCATGACTTTACTTTTACCAATATTCACGCGCAATTTCCTTATTTCACACACTAATAAACTCAGTCACTAAAGGATTCAATTCATTTTCCACCAGCACAGTATCATACGCTAATAGCAACTGACTCAATTTCCACAACATTCCCTCCTCACCCACTAGTTCCAAGCCTCTGTCTAATACTCTTTCATGTACTTCCCTTATCACTCCATCCATATACACATTAAACAACCATGGCGACATTACACAACCTTGATGTAACCCAACATTCATCTCAAGCCAATCACTCATATCATTCCCAACTCTCATGCATGCTCTATTATTCATGTAAAAGCTCTTCACCGCATTCAACAAATTTCCACTTATTGCATGCAGTCGCAACACCCTCCACAGCCCCTCTCTATCTACCCTGTTATACGCTTTCTCTAAATCCATAAAGGCCAAAGAGTGTCCCTACCTTTCTCCAAGAACTTCTCACACACCTGTCTTACTGCAAACACCTGATCCACACATCCTCTTCCTTTCCTGAACCCACACTGTTCTTTCCCAATCACTCTCTCAGTACCTTTCCTAATTCTCTCGATAAATACTCTTCCATATACCTTACCAACTACACTCAACAAGCTAATTCCCTAAAACTACTACATTCATACTTATCTCCCTTTCCTTTGTAAAGTGGAACTACACATGCACTCCTCCAATTAACTGGGACCCTCCCTTTCCTGAAACATACATTCAACAACATAACCATCCATTCTACTAATGAATCCCCACCTTTTGGCAAGCATTCAGCATAATACCCATTTATCCCTTGCGTTTTACCTGCTTTTGTCGCTTCGTCTATAATTGGCATTCCCCATTCGTTTTCCACAGCCACAATCTCTGCCTCTCTATCATCTTCCTCATTCAGCAGGTTCTTGAAATATTCAGCCCATCTCTCTCTCACCTTTATTTCCTCCCCTAGCAATTTTCCATCTGCTCCACATTCACCTTTCCTCACTCTTTTCACTTCCTTCCAAAACATCTTTTTA